>PVIU01017536.1:0-41651 GCA_004026605.1 Ondatra zibethicus
CTTACACGGGGCTGCAGCAGTGTACCACCATGCCTGGCTTACACGGGGCTGCAGCAGTGTACCACCATGCCTGGCTTACACGGGGCTGCAGCAGTGTACCACCATGCCTGGCTTACACGGGGCTGCAGCAGTGTACCACCATGCCTGGCTTACACGGGGCTGCAGCAGTGTACCACCATGCCTGGCTTACACGGGGCTGGGAATAAACACAGTGCCCTGTGCCTCTATGTTCTATGTCAATGCTCCATCCACTGAGCAGCCATTCCCCCTCGCTCTCCCCCCTTCCCCGCCGGCCTCTAAGTTCTTTGGAAGTAAGCCGGCACTGGAGGCTGGCTTGTCATGAGGGGCCGGAAACACCCTACCTCCACTAAGCTCAAGGTTCAGGATGGAGAGAGAGAGAGCAATTGAAGGGACTCAGGACCACACCAAGAAGCTTGTTCAGCAGTGGGAAGGAGAGGGCAGGAACCACTGGGGAGGGGCACTGGGCACAGAGCTAAGCGCACATACAAAGGCACTGTGGGCGAGGGGTACTTTGGCGAGGTGCCGTCCTCCACAGACTTTACTGAGTACCAAGTATGTTCCAGATGGGGCACTGGGTACCAAAATGACAAAACTCTCTTCCTCCCTACTGGGGTCACAGGGTACAGCTGAGTCTGCTCCCCAATATTCCCTCAGGCTCCTAGGCTTCCCAGTGCAGGTGACTTGGTGAAGAAGGGCTGGCTGAGACTTCTCCCAGCCCCTCCTTGAGCCCACCACTAAGAAGCTGGTGTCCACCCACCCTGAGCCAGAATCACTCTGCAGGTAGTCTGGGTGGGCTCAGGTGATGATAGTTTTGTGTGGAAGACTGAGATCCACCCCCATCCCAACACAGTGTTCCCAAGCACACAGAAGGCTGTGCCTGCTTCCCAGACAAAGCTGGATGTGGGTGTGACATGTCACCTGCCTGCCACGCCCAGGCCCTAGGTCCCCACCCTAGCTTCTCTAGCTCAGGGCTAGAAAGTGCCACCCTATTGTTATTGTTGTTTTTGACCCTCAACCAACCCTTCAACCTGGCCTGTCATTCCCCTTCATAATTTTTTTTTTATTTCATGTGCACTGGTGTTTTGCTTGCATGTAAGCCTGTGTGAGGGCATCAGAAACCCTGGTACTTGAGTGACAGCGAGTTGTGAGTCATGTGGTGATGTGGGATTCCCCTCTGCATGCAGTGAATACCACTGGTGAATAAAGAAACTGTCTTGGCATGTTGATAGCACAAAACTTAGGCGGGGAAAACTAAACTGAATGCTGGGAGAAAGAAGGGCAGAATCAAAGAGAAGCCATTGAGCTACCTCTGGAGACAGATGTGCTGAAACTTTGCTGGTAGGCCACGATTAATGGAGATGGGTTAAATTAAGATGTAAAAGTTAGCAAATAAGAAGCTAGAGGTAATGGGCCAAGCAGTGATTTAAATAATATAGTTTCTGTGGGAGTATTTAGGGGCTGAGCAGCCAGGAACCTTCAAGGGGCCTCCTCACAACAATGTGGTGCTGGGAATTGAACCCAGGTCCTTTGGAAGAGCAGTTAAGCCATCTCTCCAGCCCCAGTTCCCCAAAGATGACTCTTCACTCCAAGTGATGACACCCCCTGCTCCTCCAGCCCTACCTCAGGGACATTTGCAGGTGTACTGCCTGCACTCTTCCCTGGTTACCACCCAGAAGCGAGCAGCAAGTACCTCTCTCCTTCCCAGCACTTACCTCCTCTTGACAAAGTTCTGGGTCATCCACTCAGGAAAGCACAGTGCTCTTCCAGGAGGAGATGGCACATTCTTCCGGGGACTCTGAACGCGCTGCCACACTGTGCTTGTTCAGAGATGATGTCTGTTGCTCTTCGCTCCTGAAGGCTAATGTGAAATACTCTCCACAGAACTGGAAGCTGCCCCTGGGTGACTCTGGGGCTCATCACCTGATGTCAGTGGTAAAGAGGGCCCACCGCTTCACTGAGCCAGCCCGCAGCCTCACACAGATGTGGTGGTCAGTAAGAGATGGGAAATGGCAGCCTTCCCTGAACAGCTATGCAAAACCTGGTTGCAGGAGGGGCTTAGCCAAGCTGGTGTGTCTATGTGTATGTATGTGTGTGTGTGTATGTGTGTGTGTGGGGGGGGTGTCCTTGTAGATTCTGCTAGAGGCAGAAGCCAGAGTCCTGCAGATCATGCTGGAAGCGCAAGGGAGGAAAAAATTAACCCTAAACAAGAAATCACTGTCTAGAAGTGAGCCATCTGGGTTGGCAACCAAGAGGGATCCATGTGCACACGTGTACATGTGTGTGGTGTTGTAGATGCAATCCTGGGCTTCGCCACGCCATTCTAACACTGAAGTGCATCCAAAGCCCTCCAAGGTGGGGTTCTAAGATACTTTATGACTTTTGTGTACTGTCTCCTCATTCCAGAAGGTTCTTTTCTGTCCTTCCCCTGAGCTATATGTTTCAGTTGCTATATAAGGAACTCCCCCCAAACTTAGTGTTTGTGGCTTAGTTTTGCACACTCCTTTGACTCAGCACAGGGCCTGACCTTAAGTATAATTCCTGCATCCTGTGTGGTAGGAGGCTGAGACAGGAAGATCTCAAGTTCCAGGACATAGCCTGGGATACAGAGGAAAGCTGTTTCAAAACCTAAGAAAGTAAACAGTCAGTGTCCTCTTTCTCTACACACAGACGTGTGCAAAAATCACTCCATTGCTTCTCTATCAGAGTATGATTATCTGTATTGCACTTGACATGTATTCATTTATTTATTTACTCACATTTCTTCTGAGACAGGGTTTTCACTCTGAAATAGACGGGCTCCAAACTCAAGACCGGTCTCAGTCTCTTGAGTACTGAGATTACAGGCTTAAGGTACAATACCCAGATTCTAGCAGGACTATTTGTATCTATAATTTCGAACAATACCTCTATTCTTAAAACCCCTCTAAAAATGCCCCCATTGCCAGGCAAGGGCCAGCAGGTGGCACCCAGGGTCTTGCTGGAGCTGGGGTGGTAGGGGCTCCCCATCTCTTCTCTCAGCCCCCCTCCCCCGAGCACCCAGGGATAGAATAACAGGCTGATAAGCAAAGCCTGACTCTTATCGGCAGCCCCAGGAGGTGCTAGAAAGGCAGATGCCACTGCCACCACTGCCTGAGGTGACACCCAGACCAGGGAGCTCTGGGCTGCTGTATCTAGACATCCAACCTGTTGCCTGGGGTCCTCGTTCAGTGTTTACACGTCTGAGGAAAAACACCAGTGTGACCCAGCAGGCTGAGAGGGCCATGTGTGGGGGTGACGCCCAGCTGGCTGTGGGTGAGGTGGAAGAGATGGGGCAGTGACCTGGTTCTGAAGTCTTATGTGGCCAGATTCAAGATGCTTGGGTTAAATCCAACCCAGTCACTCCAGCACTCTGGCAGCACCGAAACACAACTGGATTTCTCGGCCTGAGCTGCCTATTTGGCGCAGGGAGGGTCAACCTGCCACAGGGCGCCAGGGTCTCAGGGAGATGTCAGATGTGGAACCCACAAGTTCCCAGGCTCCAACGGCATCCTGAGTTCTGGAGACATAAGGCTGAAGCTGGTGGTGTGGCTGTCGTAGCTGGAAATGGGGGTCCTTTCTCTGGGGAGCAGAGGCTTGAGCTCAAAGGGTTATGTCACAGGAATTGGGTGTTATTCTTCCTCTGATGACTGCTCAGTCTTTCCTGGGGCTCCCGAGCTGAATGTCTACTTCACATCAGCCCCTGCTGGCTGCCAACTCTCCCCTTTCTGTTTAGGAACTTGGTAATGAGCCAGTTTCTAGGAGATTTAACTGTGGTTGGGTCAGTCCTCCAAGGGCCAGGATGGCTCCAGCCATCGTGTCCAAGGTCTAGAGCGGTAGAGCCCGAGATGGCCTGAGCAGCGGCCCCTCCCACCGCATCCTTGGGAGAGAGGCCTGTATCCCTGACAGAGTGGAGGCATGGCGGGGGACCGGACAAGATGTTCTACCTGGCTCTTGTGGGCGCCAGCTGGCCAGTGGGTCACAACACAGACGCATAGGAAGGCAGGAGCTGAAGCCTGAAGGAAATCACTTGCTCTGTCCCCAAGCCAGCTCCCCTCAAGAGAGGGCTGTCTGTCCCACTGCCTGGGAGGGGTCTCAATGAGAAACTGAGGCAGCTGGAAGCAGAGCCAAGGGCAGCTACGATCCCAACCCTGCCCGGCATTACAACCCTGCCCTCTGGAGCACGGGGGAATCTATCCCTGAGGACCGTTCTCCAGTGTAAAGGGAAGCAGTTTGTCACCAGGACCGTTCGGTTCCCAGATCTCCTTGCCTACCCTCTGGCAGAGACCTCTTCCTCCCCCAAACACTCAGGGTTATCTGTTCCTGGCCTGTTTCCCCAGAGAAGTGAGTGCCAGAAGGCTCATGTGGCTCTCGTGACGCACACAGGGCCTGCACCCATGCCAGTGACTCACACACCTCAAGGCTCAAAAGCCTCACAGCAGTGGGTGCCCAGGGATAGGGGTCCCACTTTACAGGATAGGGCCTCAGGGTAGGGGAGAGGTGGAGACTATGCAGTCGGTCATGTGGCAACTGGACCTTAGTTAAGCTTTGGGATCTGGGCAAATATGGAAGATGACGCTCAACTGATGGTCCATACAGGAAAGCGTGACTCTTCTCTGGGCTGCTGCCCCTCTGGCACTTAGGCCAGAAGGAAAAGCTGCAGCAGGGAATGGCAGCTGGCTGCCCCTGCAGAGGTCCAGCCCAGGGCCTGAGGTTCCCCCTCCTCTTCGTCCAGCTACCCAGACCCCCCGCCCCCCACCACACACACACAGCCAGGACTAGCTTCCCCCTCAAGTGACTCCAGCTCAAAACTGTAGCTGCGTCTCTGCTTCGGAGGCCATGGTCCTCACCTAACGCACAACGCAGATGACACACACGGACCCTCTTCATGCTATCCAGTATGCCTGGTTCCGGGGTGTGTGTGCACGTGTACACGTGTTGCTTCGCAGACGTTCATGCAAGTGTGCATGAGCCGAGTCAGGTGCGCTTGGGTGATTGTGAAAGTGTATCCCGTGTGTGGAGTTTTGTGTATCTCCCTGTGACTGGCTGGCTGAACCCCTATGTGGAGGGCGAGCACACTAATGTGTATGCTTGCACGGGAGTGTACCTGGCCATCAGGCTGGATGGAACCTGCGCCTCCTCTGGGTCACACTGTGCACCAGGTCTGTGCTGGCAGCTAGGAACAGATTTCTGGGACAGTATAGGCCCTCCTAACCAGACCTTTCACCATGCTGTACCAGGGACAATGACCAGCTTGCCACCTATACCTGGGGACATCCCATGGGAAACTGTCCTGTAGCAAGAGCAGCAGTTATCCTGATGGCTGTGCTGACTGCACTCGGCCCGCCGTGTCCCTGGCACGAAACAGCACCTATTGCTCTCCTAGGTTTGCCCTGTTTAGAGCCCTCAATCCTAAGACCCAGGAGGGCATTATCCAGGCCAAGGGGCCTTCCTGAGGGCCTGCCCCTGTGGCTGCCACCAGCTGATAGAGACAGGAAGTATGCTGGCTTCATGTGGCCTTCCTGATAACCCTGGCAGTGCCCGCCACCCCTCCCTGGCCCCACACTCTTATCAGCAGCAACAGATGTCAGCTGTGGGTTAGGAGCCCCCACACTGACCTTCTGACCCTTTAGTGTTTGCAAACTGACACTTGGAGGTGGAGGCCTGGGATGAAAGCAAACCCAACCCTGACAGCGCAGCTGGGCCTGGGTCACAGACGCTCCAGGCACACCTCACAGTCAAACTAAGTACAAACCACAACGGGGGTTTTGGGGAACCTAAGGGACAGTGCAAGAAATCAACCCCAGGTCCACTTCTAAAGGCTTGAGCATCGGGGTCAACAGTGAACCCTGCCCAGACCTGGCTGTACCTACCTTGTAGGTTAGAGTACTCTTGTTCAGACTGCTGGGCCATACTGGGGCCAGCCCTGCTTGTCCCTGAAGCTAACAGATCAGCAGAGGCTGATGCAGGGTAAGGGTTTGATGAACAGCTGTCAGAAACCCTGGACACAGGACCACCATGGTCACTGAGAGAAAAACCTTGGACAGACTTTCTCTTTAAAGAAAACAAGTTTTATTTTTATAATCAGAATATTCTAATAAAATATTATTATAACATTACTCCCTCTGTCCTCTGGGCTGAGGAGCAGGCATGCTGCTGAGGGCCTTCACACTGGCTCCCTGAGGTAGGTGGAAGGACCCACTGCCCAGCCTGCGGGCAGCCCATGCTGCCAGAGATGCCCACTGCACCCCTCCCAGACACGTGTGGGACTTCTCCCTCTGTGCAGTCAGGTCATGCTCCCGGACTGGCACGCAGGTGACTATAGGAGGGTGGATGGGCGGGCACAGAGCCTGCCTAGAGGGTGCAGGGCCAGGAAGAAGGCCTCAATGGCACAGCAACAGACACCTGAGAATTCGCCCTGATGGGCACCTCTGCAGGTAAGGTGGGCAGCATCAGACAGACAGGAGCCCAGGGCCCTGCAGGGCTGTGGTCTGGTGATAGCCACCCCACAGGGAAGGGGGGGTAGCTCCAGGCATCCCATCAGTGACACTGTCACAGAGAAATACTGTCATTGTCTCCACAGGGAACTATTGACCAAAGCCAGTCTCTAAGTAAAAAATAGGTTTGGAGTTCTTGGTGATGATGGTCTTGCCTTCATAGTAGAACAATCCCAACAGGACATGGCACAGTGCTTCGACTGAGGGGCAATGGGTGGGATTCCCAAAGAGGAAGGCAGACGTCTGTACACGTCCCAGAGTAAGGCACCTGGCATGGAGTGGCTGCAGAGATTCCCAAGAGTGTACCCTTACTTCTCATGGCCTTCCTCAAGGCACAGCAGGGCCTGGGCTGGAGAAGATGCTGTCTGGTGCCCTCGGCAGGTGGGCCCAGGGGCCTGAGGAGACCCAAGTGCTGGTGGCTCCCAAGGCTGGCAGGCGGTGGCTGTGGCCCTAGGCAGGACGCGCCTCATTGCATCCTGTCAGGCTGTAGCTGAGGCGCCTGGTACTGCACGAAGGTGGTGCCTGCAGGTGCAGCGGCAGACAAGGCTGGGGGCATGGCAGCTGGGTAGCCATAGCCCACAAAGCTGGTGGCTGTGGCAGGCGAGGCGGCGTATGGGTACTGGTCGTAGGCGGCTGGAGGGTACTGGGCATAGGCTGGGCTGCTTGGCGTATACTCAAGGTAGGGCGAAGACAGTGGTGGGACAGGGGTGGCAGGTATCACCACGCTGGGCTGCACAATGGCTGGCGGGTAGATGTAGTGGGGTGTCAGCCTGTGGGCCAAGCAGAGTGTCAGAGGCTGTAGGCAGAAAGGAACATGATGGTGGCAGAGTGGGGGAGGCCAAGGGTATGGGGGTCAAAGAGACCAGTGCCCTGCCCATCTATAACCCCATCTACAAGATAGTTTCAGCAACATGCCAGGTGTACTCTGACACCAGGGCCTTTGCACAGGCAGTGCCATTGCTTCACACACTGCCTCCTCCTCAACCTAGGCCCACCCCGTATCTCCCGCAATACCCACTGTACAGTGTTTAAACATGCGGCCTTTGTTTAAACCGGGAATCTCAAGACTGAGGAGAGAGACGGTAACAGCTCAAGGCACGAGAAAAACATGGGGCAGTGCAGCTCACACGCCAGACACCCACCCTCCCAGTGACACCGTGCTCCTTAGCCACCCCGGAGCACCTCCCTCATGGAGTCCTTACTCAACTCTTGCCAGGGAAGGCTGAGCAGCGGGCTGCAGGTACGCCCACTGCAGGATGGAGGGCACAGGGCTGCTGGTGCGCTTGGTTTGTGCCCTACTAAATAACAAGATGCTCCAGAGGCCTTATCTAATGTCACATCAGCACAGCCATTTTAAAATCAGGAGGGCTGAGTGCCCTGTGCCAGGTGACCACATAGGTCCTGCAGCTTGTAACTGGAGGGCACCTGTAGACCTGAGCTCCCACCCCACACCCTCAGACACTTGGGCACCAGCTGCTGCTCTCTCAGGAAGCACAGCATGACTACAGGGGAAACTGAGGCTGGGCAGCAGGCAGCTGAGTAGAGAACCTGCTGCTGGATCTGCCTGCACAGCCAGTCCCCTGCTGGGCAGGTCTGGGCGAAGAGTTGAGCCTCTGTGGACCTCAGACATGTCTACAGCGGCGCCCACACTGTGCACTAAACACCTGCAGAGGGGCTGTTGGTGGCATCTTGCAGTATATAGCATGGGGGCGCCACCAAGGGTGTCAGTATGCAGCTCGCTCACTCCCACGGTGTGTCTAAGCTGTGCTCTGGGCCAGCTGGAGCCTTGGCTTCCCGGAACATCTTTGAGGCAGGCCTAACTCCAGAGAGAGGCTCTGCTCCAAAAGAAAAGGCAGCTGCTTCCCAGGGCACATACCCAGCCTAGGGTGTGCACATCTCCAGAGAGAGCACGCCCAGCGAGACAAGCTCAGCGAGTCCCAGCAGCTTGTGTGAGATCAGGAATAACCAAAGTCACCCAGGAGACCAGGGAATGGCATCCAATCCTACCCCAAGCCAGGCTCCTGCCCATAGTAACACCTCTGAAAGATGAAACTGATAATGAGCTGCAGACTCCGGGTCTAGGGTTTCCCAAGGATGCCCCAGGGAGGATGGTGCAGAGACAGAGGGAAGAGGCGGGGTCTACTTGTGGGGTCTGAAGTCTTTGAGAGGCTTGAGGAGCACACGTGCTTGACTAAAAAGAGTTCTAGTCAGCTGGGTAGTGGCAGCGTACGCTTTTAATCCCAATACAGAGCAGAGGAAGGAGGACCTCTGTGAGTTCAGGACAGTCAGGGCTACACAGAGAAACCTTATACAACCCCCGCCCCCCATAAAAAAGCTCTAGTCACCAGAGCAGCATCCCAATACCTGCCGCAAGTTGCAAATGGACAAGTGGCATGTGGCCTGTGTGGAGCACTAAGCAGCCAGCCATGCAGTGAGTGGCAGAGAGGCAAGCAGCAAGTATCACTGATGAATTAAGTGATATGCGTGTGCAAACAGGCCAGAGATGGGTGCCCGGTGGTCTTCCTGGGTCACTCTCCACCTGATAGACTGAGGATGGGACTCTTACTTGAACCCAGACCTCAGAGATTCTACAGCCTCACTCTGGGGACCCCGTCAATCTTTCGCATGCTGAGGTTACAGGCAGACTGCCATGGGATCCAAACTGTGGCCATCACACGTGTGCAGCAAGCACTTACTACCTAGCCATCGCGGCAGCCCCAGCAGCAGTGTCCGATAGCACAGGTACCAAAGGGACACAGGCAAGGACGGGGCAGAGCTAGGAAAGCCGCTGGAGTGCACAAAGGGAGGCACAGCTGACGCAGGTGTGACCCTGCATGCTGTTTGGAGAACTTCTGCACCCAGTTGTCTTCTCCCTATTCAAAGGGCAGGGGCAGCTGACCAGACGTTGCCAGGACACCAATCACTAGCAGTGGACAGCATCCTGTATACCACACGGCAATAGATGTGCAGTTGTGAGGCCAAACAGCCTTTGGCAGGAGCCCCAGGTAGTGTCTGCCCTACCTCCTCGACTGGAACGGCGCTCATGTGGATTCTAACCCTACCTCTGGGCTGCACAATACTTTCTCAGATTCCTGCCAGCACAGAGTCATGAACAGAACACATGGCTGAGTTCTGCAGGAAGAGGTAGAGGACAGAAACCCAGAGCTCAGGGGAGGCTGCAGGGAGGATGCCCAGGCAGGAGTACGCACGACAAGACTGGGAGGCAGGGCTCCTCACCACTCAGCTGGCCCACAGATCCCTAAGCCCTGCTCAGACCAAAGCCTGCACAGCAGTGGATCCCACAGCACCCAACACTCCTGCACCTGCCTCAGCCTGGGGTCCAGGGCCATTTCCTGCACAGTCCCCCAGCCTGGCCTGACCCTCCTGAAACCAGAGCTCTGGTAGAGGGTGGTGCTGGATGCCTGATCCCCACCAGGCAAGACCGAGGCCTTGCTAGAGCAGCAAAGCCTTTGTGGGTGTCCCTACCTGGGTGTCAGGCGGGAAGCCCCACCTGGCCCCTGGGACTCAAGCACTGAGTCCCCAAGAGAGCTATGCTCTGAACTTCCCAAACATGGGTGGGACAGCCTTACCCAATCCCTCTGGGGTGGCGTTTGCTAACACTGAGGTCCCCCGCAAAGCCAACCCACAGTCCCAGGCAAGGACACATGCCTACTGCAGGGACTGGTTTCCTGCTCTGCCCACCTGGAAGACCTGCACAATCCTGTATGCCCTAAATGCTCTGGGTCACCCCGTTTCTACATGCTCACCTGTACTTTTCTTGAGGTCTCTGCCAGGCACTATTGTGGTGCCTGACACAGGATAGGTGAAAACAGCTCAGAGACCAGCAAGCCACCCACATATGCCATACACCACTGGAGCCACAGTTCTAACAGTCCTTTAATACCAGTGCTCGGGAGGCAGAAGCAGAAGTGGATCTCAGAGTTCGAGGACAGCCTAGTCTACAAAACGAGTTCCAGGACAGCTAAGGCTACTCTGAGAAGACTCTACACTACGGCCAACACCACAGACATCCGGGTAAAAACAGCAGCAGCTGGGACGGGGCCTGCACACCAGAGAACACTCTGGCACACAGATCACTCTACTTTAAAATCTCACCTGAGTTCTAGCCCTGTGCCCCCAGTCCATGGGTGACCCTGGTCCCAGGCTGCACACTGCTGCAAGCAGTGTGTAAGTGCCATGTGTGTCCAGAGACGTCCCCAGTGCTGCTCAGTCTCAAATGCCAACCACCATTCGACCCCTCTCATGCCCAGCCTAACAAGGGTACCAGTCTCCTAACCTTCTACCGCAGCAATACGGGGCCCTGCAGGATTCAATGCCTCCACGTCTCAGCATGCCCACCCACCCAAAGCTTTACAAAGCCAATATCACTCTCCCCCACTTCCTACCTCTGGGCCAGCAGACTCCACTTGGCCTAGCCCACCAAGTCCCTCATATACCACTTAAAGACTTCAAGACCACATCACCCCAGAGACTAGAACCCTGTAGCACCATCCCACTGGACCAAGAAGCAAATCCAAACTGCACCTGGGCCTTCCAACATGAGAGCCCACACCCACCTCTCCACCCTGGATCCTGCTGTCCCTGAACTGCAGCCACCCCGAGGTGTTAACACCTGGGGTACACGGCCCAAAGGTTTCTTCCCCCCAGCATCATCTTGAGGGCCCCTCCTGCCCCTGCTTTTATTTTCCACACCAAAGCACCCTATCTTTTTATTTGTATGAACCTTCATGGCCATGCAGGCCGAGTTTCCTAAAGGCCCAGAACAGCATCTGTGGATATCTGAGCACCCTGGGGCAAACTAGAAGGCCCAGGCATGAGACAGCAGATAGAGCAGCAGCCTCAGACACCAGTAGGGTAGGGTGGGACAGGAGACACAGCTGTTTGTCAAGTTCACAGCAGACACTCTGACATGCCATCCTTGGTCAGCTGCCTGCTTTAGTCCTGCGGAGTCCTTATCAGTCCTCGGAAGGACACGCCTGCAGGCGGCTAGACCTTCACCCGAGAATCCCAGACCCCTGGCAGCATCGGGCCGAGGGGAGGTCAAGCGAACAGACACCTCTCATGCTCCCCTGTTCTCCACCTGTCCAGCCTTACGGGCTGAAATCTAAAGGCGGGGTGACCCACTCTCTCCAGGGTGCTCTGCCACCAGCTTTCTTGGGTTCAGTCCCATCCGGGCCTTGGCTGAGAGCAGATGGCACTGTCTCCTCACACCCAGGGTTCCATTTCCGCATCCTTTTCAGGGATCCTTCTGCCCTTTCTCAAGCCAGGGTGGCCTGGGACAATTAATCCCACCCTAAGTAGTAGCAGCAGCAGCAGAAGAGTTCCTAAGCCAGAGGCCACCAAAGGAGTCTAAATCCTGGAGCTTTGGGGACCCTCACGCCAGGGAGAACCATGTGATGGTATCTGGTTTTGGGTAACACTGAGCTATCAAGCTACAGAGACTGAAGGGAAGTACCCAGAGTGGGCTGCTATGGGTGCTGGCCAGGGCTGACAGCTGGGTCTAAAGGGTGGGGCCATGAGAACATGACCCACTGGGAGGGAAGAGGTGGCCTCTCCTCCCATTAAGTCCAGAGTCAGGTCAACAAACAGCCAGGAGCACTTGGCTGACTTGGCCTAAGGTCCAGATCTCACTGCCTGTTTGCGCTTTCCCGGTCTGTTTCCCCACTGTAAACTAAGGGTACCACCGGCACATCTCCTGGGATGCTGGCTGCCCCCAGAGGGAGGAGTGAACTCTGCAGCAGTGTCTGAGACATCTGTCTCCCCATCCTGAGCACACAGTTACCGTGGCTACTACTAACGAGGGTTCAAAGTGAGGTGAGCGGTGTCAGTGGAGGCCCTGCCCCCGTGTGTGAAGCCCAGCTCTCAGAAAAATCACTGGCCACAGCCCAGGAGGGCCCATTTCCCGAACACGAAGCCACACTGAAAATAAAAACGAAAAAGGCAAATGAGCCCATTTCACTTTTTTCTTTCTCCCTGGGGGCCTTATGCCTTGGTGCTGGAGGCGACCTTGGCAACTTACCAGTAGCCTTAGCGTTGGGGTGGGGCGGTGACTCGTGTGTGGCAGCCTGGCAGGTCTCCTGGGAATCCCCTGTGAGGGGGACACACCAGGCTCTCTGGAAACCACAGTGGGAGCCAGCTGAGATCATGTCCACATGAACCTGCCCATTCTACCTTAGACCTGCTAGCTTCGGTCTACGGTGCACAGCATGGCGGCCTCTTCTTCCAGGGTCAAGTCCATCTACTGTCCACCGTGGGATCTTAGCCTTCTCCCCAGGCCTAGTGGTCCAGGTGATTCTGTCTCAGGCTGGATGGCAGCTGTCCCAAGGGAAGGCCTTCTGGCTCAACCCAGCGGTAGAGGGATGCCCTCAAAACAAATCTGAATCCCAGCACTTGGAAAGCAGAGGGATTGCTTGTAGTCCAGAAGTAGAGAGTTTATCTAGTACGCATAAGGCTGGGTTCAAGTCCCAGCTCCAGAGAAGCAAGAGGCAGAGGCAGGGACCCAGGAGTTCAGTCTGCTGGGCTACATGAAGACCCTGCCTGGCTTAACAAGAAAAAAAGAAACGATGGTGCATGACTTTGACCCTAGCACTTAAGAGGCCAAAGGAAGCTCACTGCTGGCTCGAGACCAGCAAGACCCACACACTGCTGGGCTCTGGTCTCTGTTCCCAATTCACCACCCCACAGTCCCTTCCTCTACAGCTCTTATACCACCCTGCACGGTTCTGTCTCCCCTGCTGCAAGTTTCCTGGGAGGAGACACTGTGGTCACAGCAGTGGAGCTAGGGCCCCTGGCCTGACACAAAGGGAGGGTCAGAATCACTCGCAGACTCCCTGCCTGTTCCCAGCTGACAGAGTCTAAAGGAGGGCTGGGGGAAGGGAGCAAGGCCACTGTTCCAAGGGATGCCTCAATTCCTGAGCCAGGATCTGGGGGCCAGAGGCCACCTGGTGGACCTCCATGCCATGGACCCTCAGCCTCAGGCTTCAGAAGCGGTACCTTGGGCACGTAGCAAAAACCGAACTCTGAGAGGAACCCAAGAGCGCCCGAGGCTAGCTTCTTGTCCCAGCAGTCAGGGACAAACAACAGGTGCAGCAGCAGAGGCAGCACACCCTCTGGGAGGGTCAGACAGATACAGCCCACGCCTGCCTCCAGACAGGCTGCCAAACAGGAAGTGATGACGGGGGAACCAAGTAGGGCCACCCCCAAGATAACCCACAGGTGGTGGGGTGAGCACGCTCACACCTGCTGCTCTGGGCCTGGCTTCATGCCTACAGTACTTCCAACTCCTTGCTGCCACACCCCTAGAGAGGCCTCCTCAACCAGGGCATGTGACACACCTGCCCCTCCTGCAGCCTCACACCGACCTCTCTCACCTTTCACTGCCCTCAGCGAAATTCGGACAAATCACTCTGAGGGGCAGGGCCAATCCCTTCCTCCAACCTCCCCTCACTGGTTACACTGTCTGTGCAGGAAAAAGGCTGGCACAGTGTGGGACCCTATGGGGACCCAGACACTCTGGTGCTCATTTACACTGGTAACACACACAGCTCAACTGGCCAGTCAGATAACACAGCACTGTTCATTCCCCTGAGGAGCTCCCCCAGCGGCACCCTGTCTAACTGCAGTGGTCCTGGCCACACTAAGCACCGGGTTGGGGTTTGTCTGTATCTCACCATCCTCCTCCTCCCCATCACAGGTCTGGTGACATGGCATCAGGACAGACATGGCCATGTGGGTACCAGGTCCATACCACAGAAAACTGTCTGGTGACATGGCATCAGGACAGACATGGCCATGTGGGTACCAGGTCCATACCACAGAAAACTGTCTCTAAAATGAAGGCTATGGGAAAGAAAACCCAAGCCAGGGAGAGTATCCCCAATTGTTGTTGGTCTCGGGGACATGAGTTCACTCATCCAAAAACTGTCACATGAGCAAGGGAGGTGCTGGGAAGAGGGACAGGCCTGAGTGGCCTTAGGGAGAGGTCAGGCCAGCAGTCTATGTGGCCCCAAGCTTAGGCCAACAGAGCTTCCTGCTAGGCCTGTTGTGAGATCATCCAGGACAAACCCAAGGCTCTCCATGGCTTTGGGATTAGTCCTTAATGTGGCCCTGTCACCAATGCTGCTGTCCGGAGGTGCAGCCTGACACCCAGCAGGCTTGGGACTCTGGCTTGACCTCAGCCCCTAGGGCCTGGCCTGGCCCTATTTTGGGGAGAAAGGATCAGAGTGTCTGGGCATCTTGCCACAGCAAGGTTCCCCTTAAGAACAGGGAGAACAGCCTGCTGGAGCAACAGCCCTTCAAATATAGCTCAGGAGAGGTTCCAAGGGCTGCCAGGCCAGAGACAAACCTCGGCTCTCCATGAGCCGCAGGCTGAGAGTGGACAGACACACTTGACCCTGGGAGGCCCTGACAAACCAGATCAACACATAACCAGGGTGGGGTAATCTCAGCCCTCCCCTCCCATCTGCACTACTGACTGTGCCCCAGGGCTGGAAGAGACCCCCTTGCTGGAAAGTCCTGGGTCACTTATCCCCAGCAGGGATTACCACACAGGCCTGAAGGCTGGCAAAAACTATTGCAATGACTGAGGAAGGGTTCACCAGATACCAAGCCTTGTCCCACAGATACGGTTACATGACGGACAGGCACAGGCTGTACAAGGCCCGGTCAACAAGCAGGCATGGGGCTAGCAGATGGGGACTCAGGTAAACAGCAGAGCATCGCGTTGTCTCAGAGTCTTCATAAGCTGACCAGACAGGTGAGGACCCCAACAGTGGTTTGGCTTATAGGGGGGTTGTGGGGTCTTCAGAATGTCAAGGGTCCAGAAGCCCTAGGAAAAAGTACAGGCAGGCAGGCGCCTACAGGCTCTGAGCTGCCAGGGTTCCAGCTCCCACCAGGCCCTCAGCCAGGGTAGCCCCAGGCTGACTGACAAAACCAACCGCTGAGTCAGGCCCAGCCAGGCCAGCCTGATTGTTTGCAAAAACAAAGGGAGCCGCTGACAGCCCAACTCTGCCTCCCAGCTGGGAGGGCAGGGCACTTATAGCAATGACCCAGGCAGTGAGGCCTGGTTACACACTGGGTCTGTCTCTCTCTCTCTCTCTCTCTCTCTCTCTCTCTCACACACACACACACACACACACACACACACACACACACACACACACACACACACACACACACACACGGTTTGGTAAAGGCAGGAAGTGGGATGTTCCCCCAAGAACCAATGGCACTGCAGGTCGGCCAGTCCCTCTGCCCACCTGTTCATTTGGTTCTACACTCCTTGGCACCTTCCAAACACTGTAAGGCTACTTTATAGTCAAAGTGGTAGACGACCAGTCTGCTAATCTAGTTACAAACTACTGTGGCCTGATGCCAGATACACCCCTGAGAATCAGGGCTCCTGGAACATGCGCACCCCCAAAGACAGCGAGCGTGGCCCTGAGTTTACAGGTTCACACCTCACCCCCTGGGTAAGTCACTAGCCATCTATGAGGACAGGAAGAGGGCCTTTTCCAAAGACTAGAGCATGCTGTCCGTAAGTAGTGGTGTCCCCATTTTCCAGGAAAGGCAACCAAAGGGGGCATAGTTGGAGAGCAACAGAGGCTGTGAACCTAGCTGAGGGCCGCAGAGGCCAGGCAGGCACTAGTGACTGCGTGGCAGTTATGTGTCAGAGGCATGGGAACCCGTCTCAGTGTAAGCAAGTCTATGTAAGCATCTCTCATCTCAGCCCATCATCAGCCTGAAACCCAGGACCCAGGAGCACAGCAAGCTACCACAGAGCAGGGGCACCCTCCTCACACAGCCGGCAGGGGAGAAGCTACCATGCAGATACCAAGGCTAGGATGTTCCCAAACTCCTACCAGACAGCCTAGAACACATAGGGAACAGATCGCAGGCCAAAAAAGTGATCTGGCACTGTCTGCCATGGCAGCACCCCAAGTACGCCCTCAAGAGACCAGTGACAACACACAACGGCTGGGGCCCAGAACACAGCTCCCCACAGATATGCCCGTGTGGCTCACACCAATCCCCAAGGAGACTTGTGGAGAATCCCAGTGGCGCCCCACAGAACAAGCACACTTAGAGAGAGCAAGCAGCACTGTTTCCAGCCATCTGACCCACTGTGCTGGCCAAACTCAGCTCTCACCCCAACATACACCCACCCCAATCCACCGTTCAGCTCCACCCCAACAGACACCCCATTCTACCTCCCAGCTCCCGCCCCGACAGACCCCACTCTACCCCACCCACCAAGCTGAGACAGAAAACCTGGCAGGAAGGATTTGGCAAGCTTGCCAGTGCAAAGCGTGTATGCGTGTGTGTGTGCGTGTGTCAGAGCTCCCACCCACCTGGCTCATTCACAGCCAGTCTACACCGGATAAACAGCTGATTGTGGCCAAACCAAGTGGCAGGGTCTAATGTTTGTGTCCCTCAAGCATGTGAGCCTTTCCCTAAGCAGCTGCCAGGCCTATTGCTCTTTTCAGTATGGAAGGAGGTAGGACACAGAACAAGTGACTCACACAAAAAGCCAACTAGTGACAGTCACCGGCTATGCCATTCACAAACATGAACCCTCACCGGGTACAGACCCACAGGAGCTACTTCCGTGGCACTGGTCCACATCAGAGAGCACCCCAGGAAGAGCCCAGGTCACCAGATTCATTCAGCCTTGGCATACACCTTGGAGGGCTGCCTGCGCTGGGGATGGACTGAGCCCCCACATTCACTGCAAGGTAAGGAAGTGGAGGCACAGATGGCCATGTGACACCCAGCCGAGGAGGTGTCACAGAAGTGGGGGCAAGGCATGCACCAGGCTTAAAGGCGTGTGCTCCCCTTTGAGTTAGAGAAACGCAGTTGGTCTTATCTCTTCCTCCCACTTCCAAAACACAATCCAGTTTCTGAAAACAGCCATTTCCCCAGCCTTGCAGATCTGAGACAGACAGAAGCCCACAGCTGTCCCACCTCAAGGCCCTCCCACCCACACCAGCTATATCCACTCACCCATAGGTGCGCTGGATCAAGGTGGGGTGTAGCTGCTGTACACCAACGGCAAAGCCTAAAACAAGAGGACAGTTAGGAACAGCGTACTATATGGGTAAGGTCCCAGGGCCATACACAGGGAGGCAGAGTCACGCGTGCCACACTCCCCTAGTCACAAAGGACAGTAGCTTCCTTCTCCCATCCCAGCCACCACCTCTGTCTCTGCTAGTGAACTCTCAAAACACCCGAAGCACAGAAGTCTACAGGTGGCATCAGTTTCTCTGGGTGACTCCTAACCTCCAGCCCCGTCAGCAACTGACTTCTTCCCTCCCCACGGGTAGGGCAGACATTTGAGAGTCGGTATCCCTAGGACTATACACTACTGAGAAAGAAGAGCGAGCTTCCAAGGTAGGGGTGGCCGCCCTAGGCTGGTTCTGCAGGGCACATGACCGCTGGCTGCCACTCTGGGACAAAGTGGCCGTGTATTCCATCAGACAGATAGCAAGGCTGAATATAGAAACAAGAAGGGCTGGAAAGAAAGCTCAAACGCTCACCAGTCTGCAGGCTCCTAGGTTTGGCACCTAGGTAGGCCAGGTTCACATTGGCCTTGCGGCCATCGATGATAGGGTTAGGGTCTTTGCAAGCCCTATCAGCTGCTGCCCGATCCGCCATGGTCACCTGAGGGAACACGGAGGGTCAGGGGCTTCGGTGGCTGGCTGAGGGAAGCAGGACAGAGGGTAAGAGGGTCCTGCCCTGGCATCAGGCCATCCCTGGGTCTTCCCTCCCAGGAGTAGGAAGGCATTTAGTATTCAGGACCCTTGAGGCTGTCTTCTCTGCCTCCAGGACTGCAGCTCCTTCCCCTAAGTTCAAGTGCTGGGAAATAGAGCCTTCAAGGACAGCGATAATCCCCTGGGAGGTGGAGCAAAGAGAACCCCTAGGGCAGGCCTCCCCACCAGGCTGTTCGGCCCAGGAGTAAGTACCGTTAACTTTCTCAGAGGAGAAGTTTGGGGACACTAGAGTGGAAGGAAGTGGGAAACCGTCTTCAAGTCGCTAGTGTTAAAGCTGACGCTTATTTGGGGAGGTTGGAAAGTGTGGGGGAAGGGCCGACGGCCCCGGGAAGCCCCGGAGTCCCGGCTGCGCGCGGCGGGTCTGGGAGGCGGTGGGGGAGGGGCGGCGGCAGGTGCGCGCGCCGCGGGCACTCACGAAGCCGTAGCCGCGGGACTTGCCGGTCTGGCGGTCGGTGATGACCACGGCCTCCTCGATGTCTCCGAAGCCCTCGAAGTACTTTCTGAGCGATGCGTCGGTGGTGTGGTAGGGCAGGCCGCCCACGAAGATCTTGGTGAACGTGGTGTCCTTCTGCGAGCCGTGCATGGCGCTGGGGGCGGCGGACGGCCGCGGGAACACGTTCGGGGCGCACGTGGGCTGCAGCAGCATGGGGGCCGCCGCTACCGAGCCGGCCGCCGCATGCGGGGGCGTCGCAGGCCAAATCCGAGTCTCCCACGCTGTCCCGGGCTAGTCGTCGGTCAGCCGCGACGCTCCTACTCTGCGCCCCGCGGGCTGCCGGCCGCCTTTGTAGCCGGCCACGCCCAGCAGCCACGCCCCTTGTTTCAGACACGCCCCCCGATAGCGGGGGGCGCCGGGAAATGTAGTTCTAGACACGCCCCACGTGCCTGGACGCTCCGGTGTTCGCGGGTATCAATCACAACTGGTCTCGCCCGGTGCAAGGTCCGGTAGCTTCTATGCGCTGCTTGAGTCAGTGGTTTACGCCGAAGAGACTAGGGGTGCAACATACTTTTTAAAAGGTCCGAAGTAGTGGCTCAACTGGTCATGTGTGAAACCTTACGTTTGATCTCAGCATCACATAAACCTGGCTGATGGCACACACCTGTAAACCCAGCGCTCAGGAAGGGGAAGAAGGAGGGCTAGAAGTTTAAGGCCACCCTTTGTAGTAAGTTTGAGATCAGCTGGGCTAAATGAGACTATCTCAAAAAAAGTAAATGCGAAGTGTATTTGCCGTGTATATATATAGACATAATTCGCATCATAAATACCTTTGGAGACCTGGGGTGTCAGGCACTTTATGCCTCGGGCTTCTGTGGAAACGAGGGCTAATTCACAATGACTGTATCTTTAACAGCCTGGTGGAGGCTAAAAGCCACAAGGCCATGCAGGAGAGCACAGGCGGCTGGGCTTCTTTATCACTAGCATGGGGACTCTGGGGCCACCCTTAGCTGGAAAACAAGCGGAGAGCACAGCATGCCATGTGTGGAAAGGGGGCCAAGGCTGGGACAGGATGCCAGCCTGCAGAACTTTAAATCTCGCTGTGGTGGCACACTGACTTTAATGCTCAGGAGGTGGAGTTGAGAGGATTACAGGCTCATCCCCTGCTACACAGAAGGCCAGAAGCCAGCCTGTAAGACATAAAATTGTATCTAAAAACGAAATCAGGAATTTCAGCCCAGAAGCAGGCTCGATGCCTTAGCGACTGGGCCAGGAAGCAGCCCTCATCCAGCGTCCCCCATGTTCTCATCTCTCGCTATCACATTGGAACCTGAGGACCTGCAACTTTTAGTGGGGTTACAAGTGGCCCAGCCCATGGTCAAGGGGGATTGGAGAGTCAGCCTCCTGGTAAGCTCAGCCCCACCCGGTGCTTGCACAGTTGGCTCCTTGCCCGTGAAGCCAGGTGCCTTCACACAGAGCAGTCCCCACCACACCCTCCAATGCCTGAGAGCCTGCTGGGGTTACCTCTTCACAGCCTTCTTCCCACCTTTGCCCTCCTTGCTTCACATCTCCTTTGCTGTTCGGTTTGTTTTCCCCAAACACTAACCAACCTGGCCTTCTCCCGGTCTAAGGGCCTCCTGATGCTGCTGAGTGAGCTCCCTGACAGCAGGGCTCTTGCGGGTTTTCCTCAAACTGTAGGCCTTGGCAAGAGAAGCTTGCCTTGGACAATGTCTGTTGAGCGAATCCGTGGTGGGTGTAAAGAGGGCTCCTGACCAAA
Organism: Ondatra zibethicus; assembly: GCA_004026605.1. Lineage (NCBI taxonomy): Eukaryota > Metazoa > Chordata > Mammalia > Rodentia > Cricetidae > Ondatra > Ondatra zibethicus. Next base: position 20,533 of record PVIU01017536.1, read on the forward strand.
AGTCCCCTTAAGAAGCTTCTTTTGAAAACCAGTTGAAGTATGTTCTTGGCATCCCTAGAGGGCCGAGACTGTCTGGCCCTGAAGTCTTGAGCCCCATGGGTGCCTTCCTGGGGTCTCAGTTCCCCCTGGGTGGCACACTGCTGCTGGTGGCCAGGACGGTTGGCTTCAGGGCTTGCCGCCTACAAGTCCCAGCGCCGCCCCTGCCACCGACCAGCCCCGCCCCTCCGCTTCCCGAGGGCCCGCCCCAAGAAGCGCGCTGGGCGGACGCTGCAGGCACGTGCTGCTGCCTGGGCAGGAGGAGGGGGAGGGGATCACAGAATGTGCGAGAGCACGGCGCGGGCGTGACCCCCCGGGGGCTGGCTGAGCCTCCTAGTCTGAAATTCTGGCTGTCGGAGGATGGTCCCTGCACCCAGCTCCTCCTGGCTCCTTGGATTTCTGCATCACCTGCCGTTGCACCTGTTCAGGGTCTCCACGTCCCACGTGCCACCGTCTGCTGCGCGTCGATTTGCCTTGCTCTGAATACATGTGCCTTAACGGCTGCGACTCTGGGCCGGGATGCCATCCGCCACTCTCCCACCCTCGAAGCAGGCAGCTGCAGCGAGTGAATGGTTTTGCATAGTAGGCATCTCCCTTAGGCACAGTTGCCCAGGCAGGCACTGAGTGATGTACAAAGGCAGAAAGGACCTAGCGCGGCCAGTGACCCCACGTGGGGAGTAGGGAACGGTGGAGTGCAAAGGCCCAGACGTGGCAGCTGCAGCTACTGTCAGTTAATGAATCCTCCCCTCCCACCTCCTCTCACACAGGGTCTCATTATGCAGCCCAGGCCAACCTCTAACTTTTATCCTCCTGCCTCAGCCTTTCAAGTCCTGGAATTACAAGCATTGGACCGCCTTGCTTGACTCAGGGGTATGTTTTGAGGGCTGGCAATGGCCTCATGCATCACTAATCATGAAGTTCATTTGACCTTTGTGGTGCCTGCTAAGGCCCTCACCGGGGATTCCCCTAGATTAGGTGATTTAACAAAGAAGCGCCATTCATGGGCACTTCACCGTTATCCATAAGCCTGATCTTCAGCTTGAGTGGACTGAGGCTCCTGAGCCAAGCCAATTCCAAGACCCCGTGCCACTACAACCACCCCAAATCTCATTCAGAAGAGGCCCTGGTCCCTTGCTCTGTGGGCTGAGAAGGTGTGATCGTCCCAGTGTTGACATGGTCCAGGACCACACAGCCAGACTACAGCAGAATCAGGATTAGGACTCAGGAGCCGGGGAAACCACCCCTCACACACACACACATCATCCTCTGGGCTGGAGTGGGGTGCTGTTGGCCATAACCCAGCTAGTCTGTAACCTAGCTAATCAACCATCAGTTGATTAAAGTTTATCTAAACCGGTGTCTGTGGATGGGCCAGCAAGCACCTGACAAGCTCAGAGTTGAGCAGGCTTCAGGCTTGGGCTGCCCCATTACCCAGCTGGCAAGGCCAGTTGTCAGCCTTGGTGGTGTAGACACAGACAGGCTGCCCAGCTGGCCCTGAGAAGGACAAGGGGTGGGTCTGGGGCTGGTCAGTCCTCAGTAACCCTCATGCCAGCGGGGGATAATTATAACTCTCACACGGTCAGCAGCTCCGGAGGCGGAGCCCTTGGCACAAGCCTGAAACCAACATCAGATCTTATTACCCCGTGATGCTGTCATCGCTGGCCCCTGTGTGATGGAGAATCCCCAGTTCAGAGGGGGAAATCCTGCCCCAGGAGCCAGCAAAGGCTAGCAAAGTGCCAGAGATCCAGCGAGGGGTCCAAGTGACCAGCGACCACACTACAAGGATGCAAGAGGCAGCATCTTGGAGCAAGTCAGTTTTCTGAAGATCTTTCTGGACCCAGGGCTCAGTATGGTGACTCAGGGAGGTAAAGGTGCTTGTGCTAAAGCCTAGAGACCTGAGTTCAATCCCCAGGACCCATATAAAGATGGAAGGAAAGAACTGACTCCCCGAAGTTGTTCTCTGACCTGCGCGCGCACACACACACACAGAGGCATGAATGCACACTCTACTGCTGCCACCACCACCAACAAACAACAAAACAATACAAACAGAATCCACTCGCTGCAGCAGAGACAGCTGGATGTGAACCTCCACTGCTCTTCAGGCTGGGCAGGGCATCAGACATGACAGCAGGGAATACGGAAACCTGTTGTGAAACCCTAGTACTCTGGAGCCCTGGATGACTGCTGGATAACACCTTAGCCCACCATCGTTTCCCCCTATGCAGTTGCTTTTCCACCTCCCATGTCCTCCTCTGAGCTAGGGAGTACCCAGTGGAAGTCTGTGGGGCCTCTGTGCAGCTTTCCTCTTCCTGACTCATGAGATCAAGTACTAGGCAATACTAGACCTTGGCAACCATTTCTTCTTTTTTTTTTTTCATACATTTTTGTTAAGGCAGGATTTCGTGTAGCCCAGGCTATCCTCAACTTTGCTATGTAGCCAAGGATGACCTTAACTCACCCATCCTCTTACTACTAGGATGGAAGGAATGCAGCGCCATGCTTGATTTATGGGGTGTTGGGGAACAAGCCCTGGGCTCTCTGCACAAAGGGTAAGCATTCTGTCAACTGAACTATTCCTCAGCCCAACCTTAGCATTCTTTCTGTCCTGAGCATGTGTGAGATGCCCAGAAGACATCTTATGAGTGTGAGGCAAAGTCAGAGAGACTCACAATGGTACTGATAGAACTAAACCCAGAGGACGTGTGGGGATGCCTGGAGAGGTCCTTTATAGTCACAGCCTGCTGGGGGATGGGAGTGTACCTGGGGCAGAGGTCAGGGGTGCCCTACACCTGGGGCAGAGGTGCCGCTGCACCTGAGGTGGAGGCCAGGGCACCCAGACCTGGTTTCTGTTCTTCTCTCCACAACCCTTCAGCTGCTATGGCACATGGGATCTTCCGGGACTTTGATCTCAGCCCCATTTCTTGTACACTCAAGCCTTGAATGACTGGTTTTTATTTTTATTTTTCAAGACAGGGTTTCTCTGTGTTGTCCTGGAACTTGCTCTGTAGACCAGGCTGGCCTCAAACTCAGAGATCCACCAGCCTCTGCCTCTGGAGTGCTGGGATTAAAGGTGCATACCACCACAGCCCAGTTTTTTTTCTTCCTCTTCTACTTCTTGCGTAGGGCACAAAGGTGTCTTCTGCACTGGGCTTGGGAAGTAGGCGTAAAGGTGCATAAGTGTGTGCCCTGAGTGATCAGGCTTCCTGCAGGCAGGTAGAAAAGGTAACACGGGTTCCCAAGGATTCGAGTTAGAACAGCCCTAGCTGCACACCCCCTGCCCCAACCTCAGCTAAATGGGGCAGCCAGAGTTCTGGAGTAAAATAGCAAACTAGCACCTAACAGAGGATGCCTGGGAGGTTCAGAGCTTGGACTTTCAGAAAGAGGCAGAGTCTAACCCCATCTGCCCTCTCGCATCTCAGGCAGAAACAGGGCACCCCTTCTGCTGGCCTGTTTCTCAGCTCTGATGGGCAGAGATGGGTCAGGCTTGCTCCCAGAGAGCACCCAACTTGTCCTCAACTGCACAGAATGTGCACTAAAGCACATTCTCCAAATAGTGTCCCCTCCCTGATCCTCCTAGGCCTTGGCGCCCATAGGCATCTGCAGAGACTGGATGACTTTTCTCAGAGTCATGGCTTAAAGACAAAATGCCTCTGTTTGCAAAGGAAACAATCGTATTAAAAACACAGCTGTGACCCAGCCTGGTCTACAAGAGCTAGTTCCAGGCACCTGTCTCAAAAAACAAAACAAATATATATATATATCTCACAGGCAGATCTCTGTGAGTTCAAGGCCAGCCTGGTCTATAGCGTGAGTTCCAAGAGAACCATGGCTACATAGAGAAACCGTTCAAAAAACAAAACCAAATTAAATTGAGCTGTTATATTAATCTCACATTAATATTTCAGGTTAAGTTCATATTCCTATTCCACATTAATATGTTAACTTCATTACACAAATGTGTGATGTAGGCATGTGTTTTCACACTGGAGCATTATGATGGGGCCAACTGGAGGCTGCACAGTGCTACAGTGTGGAGGTTCAATCACCAAGTCCAGCTGTTGGGGACAGCTGCACAGTGGCTGTAACATGCACACGATGATCCAGGGTCACTGGGCTCTGGCTGGGGAAGGCAAGGCCTTTCTCCCACCAGGTCCATGGGCCTGTGTGCAAGAAGCTTCTGTGGCTGCTGTCACCAGTCGTCACCCAGGCCGTAAAGCATCACCGTTTATCCTCAAAAGGCTGTGGCCCCTCCAGACAGAGCCCTCACTCCTTGACCAGCCAGCGCCATCCTGGGGCTCCCACAGGCTCCAGACCAATGTTCTCTCCTGGTTTCATGGCTTCTCATGGCCTCTGTTGCTTTCTGATCAGACCCACTGTCTCCCGTTTTTGTGGGATAAAAGAGAGCTACGGAAGACCCGCCAGTGCTGGGAAAGGTGACTGCTCTCCCGGAACACCAGCACCTCCCTCAGCACTGAAGCAGGGGGGTGCGGCTCACACAGCTTTACAGGGGCCAACGAAAAAGTTGAAACAAACTTGGAAGCCAGCACTGATGCCTGATGGGATGGCTATTTCCTGAGGATCAGGGAAAGGGAGAGGGATGAAGGGAATCAGGTCATCTTCAAAATATTTTATTATAAAACACAGTACAGGGCTCATCAACAGTTCACACCCAACACTGTCAAATACTCGCTGCTGGACGACACAGAGTCCAGTAAATGGGGCTGCAGTGAGAACCTCAGCTCCCTTAGAGCTGGGGCACTGCAGCTGAGAGTGGAATGGAGAGAAGGCAAGCCGCCAGGATGCCGGGCTGACCGCTAAACAAGAACATCAGTCCTCCACGGTGGAGATCCACAGCCAGGATAGCTGGGCCACCCATAGCTGGGCCCGAGCTTGGGCAGAGATGACGTGTTTTGGGCAGCAAACGCCAAGAGCCCCAGCTTCAAGCCACTACTTCTTGTTCCGTGGCTTTAGTTCTTCAGCCGCATTACGCAGAAAAATGTAATTTTTCTTTTGAGGATTATAAAACTCATGTCCCTAAAGAAGGAAAAAAATAAACAAGTATTAGAGCAGGACCCACACCGAGCCCTGCTGAGAAGGCAGAGTTAAGTGAGAACGGAGACATCAACAGTCTATGCTATGCAAAACCTCTACCCTCCGGAAGTTGGAGAGCCAGGGCCTGGCTGCCAGTATCCTGCTAAGGGTGGCCTTCTTACAGTCTTCTGGGTATTGGCCCTTTACTCTATGACTTCACTGCCAAGACAGCTGCTCAGGACCCTAGGCTCAGCATTAGCCCTGACCTGAGGGTCCACAGAGGGCCAAGCTCACCCAAGATACTCTGTGGGAGAGGACATAGCTCCAGAGAGGGGACAGCTCCCAGGAGAGCAGAGGTCCAGGGGCATCAGCGAGTAGAGGCAAAGCCCCTCTCTGCACCTCACTAATGTAGACCAGGCTGGTCTGGAGCTCAGTAGCACTCGCCTGCATCTGCCTCCCCAGTGCTGGGATTAAGGTGCTTGGCTGTGGCTTCCATCTTAAAGCACTCAGAGTGAGCTTTCTCATCTTCTGGGTTATTGTGCTAAGTCTCTGAGGCCCATGTTAGAATGCAGGCCTTTCTTAGTTTTCCAAATTCTTTGGTGGTGCTGGGGACTAAACCAGGGCCTCGCCACAATGCCAAACAAGCACCAGCTACTGAGCTATACACATAGCCTGCTTCACGTTTGTGATCCTTTGCCTCAGCCTCCCGAGTGATACAACTGTAGTGTGAGCAAAAACTCATAGCAAAATGCAGGGGTTTTGTTGTTGTTGTTGTTTTAGATTTACTTATTTATTATGTATACAGTATTCTCAGTATTCTGTCTGCATGTATGCCTGCAGGCCAGAAGAGGGCACGAGATCTCATTATAGATGGTTGTGAGCCACCATGCGGTTGCTGGGAATTGAACTCAGGACCTTTGGAAGAGCAGGCAGTGCTCTTAACCACTGAGCCATCTCATCTCTCCAGCCCTTGTTCTTGTTTTTTAAAGGTTTGTTTAAGTGTGTGTGGCCATGCACATTTGAACGTAAGTATGTTCACCACATGCCCGCAGTGGTCGGGAGAGGGCATCAGATGCCCTAGAAGTGGAGCTACAATTATTAGCTGCCATGAAGTTGCTTCCCTGGCTAAGCCTGGGAATATGCTAAAGAGAAATGGGGAGCTAGAAGGCAGTAGCTGTGCAGACACCTATAGAACCCTGAGGCTGCCCCTAACTGGAGGAAGAAGACTGGCAAGGAGGCTTTAAACAGCTGTGGGAAGCAGAGCTAAAGCAGCGATCAAACAGAAAGGAGGCTTCCAGAGGTGACACAGAGACAGCCCATCGCAGTACTCCAGCTGCACATGGAAGGGGATGGGTATTTAGAAGGTGTTGAGCAGGTTCTCCAAGGCTGGTATACGTGCACTCTATCTGGCAAAGGCTGGGAGAGAACAGTGTAGAGAAATGGAGTAGGAACTTGTATAGGGCAGGAGGGAAGCAACAAAAGTTCTGACCCCATCAGAAGCAAGGGTGAGTGGGAAAAGCCACTGTATAGCAAAGGGCAGAGAAATGACAACCAAGCAGGATGAACTAGAGGCATGTCCTCCAACAGACACTCTACAGGGAGGTCTGAGTTACGGCTCCAAGTCCACACACTCCACTGTCTGCAATGCCTCAAGATGCAGCCAGAACCCTGCCAGCTCCTTACTCTCCCTGTGCAAACCAACCGATGCCACCAGAGCAACACTTTGGTGGCTCCCTCCCGCCCCCGCATGCCCATGTTTTGGGTCCGAGAACAGAGAGGAGCTCATGATGGTTCTCCCTGTGCAAAGACTGGACTGAAGATGACACTCAACCTCACACTGGGAGTCAGGCTGCTAGTGTCCCGCCCCACCCCCCATTCAAGGGCATACAAGTCCCGAGAAGAATCTACAATTCAAACTCAGGTCTTTGGCCCCAGAACTGGCTTGGAAGTTCTCACCTTGGACCAGTCGTAGCTGGAAGCATAGGCAAATATATTTCCGTTGTGATTGAAGCAGCAAGCCGCTATGGGCTGATCTAACTGTTCCGAAGTCTTTAGTTTGGTCCTGGCATCTTTGTCCCAGAAGCTGAACCTACCATCAGACCCCACAGTAGCAAGGGTGCCATGAACAGGATGGAAGGCAATTCCATTCACCTGCAAAGGTTGATAAGCACAGTGAGAAGCAGAAGCAGGTTGCTGCCAACAGAGCTGCCTGCCAAAGTCAGGAAACCAAACACATGGGCACATAGCACTTCTTAGCCAGGCTGCCCATGGCAACCAGCAGCTCAGAACTAAACCTGCCTCAGGAGCTCCCCAGATAGGAACTCACATTTGCACCCACTGGTCACACCAAGCAGCAACATCAAGAAAACATATGGGATTTCAAGTGAACAAATTTCTTGAACAATACTAGGTATAGAAACTAACTGTGGATGCCCACAAAGCAGAAAATGCCAATGCCCCCTGTGCACAAGCTCTTATCCCAAGCACATCTAGAAGAGAGCCAGTCAACAGGTTTGTGAAGGAACACTGAAGTCTGCAAACACAAACACAGACTCTTCTGGCCCCAATGCACTTGGAGAGCCAGCTCCAAGTCTGGTTCCAGGGGTTTCTCCTCATGATGAAGTGCTGCTGGAACGTACTGCATAGATGTCTTGAGGAGCTGAAGTGTTGGTGCCGTTGGATCGATGGCATTTGAAGGTGAAGTTATCTTTGGCCCTGAAAAGCAAAGGACATCTCAGCTTCCTTTCAGAACCAGTTGGAAAGAGCATGCCAGGCAGTGAGTGTCACTTACGGATTCGGAGGGTTGATGTAGTGAATGGCAACTCTGCCCTCAATACTTCCCAGAGCAAAACCTGTCGGCTTGTTCTGTTTGTCTTTAAAAATAGCCACACATCGATGCTATGGTTAAAATAAAAGGGGAAGGACCATTATCACCATGTAAGTAAAGATTAGTTAATATGAACATACACGTTACACATTTTTAGGTTTTAGGAGAACCAGAACCATGACTAATACGAAGTTATTTTTGTCTCCCCAGAAAGTGCTCCTCTCTAGCCTTCCTCCAGCTCCAGGACCATCTATGCACAACTGCAGCTGCCCTATTCAGCACAGCCCTCCAAGCCCACGGTCCCAGCACTACTGGGCTGCGCTCAGAGCACGTCTCACTTTGATCAGCAGGCACCCTTCAGGGCAGACACCCAATGTCTGTCCTGTTTCCCCAGCCAGGAAGCAGTGCCAACAGTGAGCCTCTTACGAGGAACCCCAGACAGGTACACATATCCAAGCCAGTATTTTGGTTATCACAAGCATGGGGACCCGGCTAGGCTCTGTCGTCCTGTCTTGGCTCACTACAGTTACTAGAGCAGCCCCTGAGTTCATCCACTGTGCAGTGACAAGCTTACTTCTTTTTAGGGGTGAGTACCCACTCACTTGGCTATCACAAGACTACTGTACTAGAATGAGCATCTCTTCAACATCTTTGTCTTTTGAGACAGGGTTTCTCTGTATAGCCTTGATCATCCTGGAACTGGCTCTGTAGACCAGGCTGGCCTTGAATTAGAGATCCACCCGCCTCTGCCTCCTGAGTGCTGGGATTAAAGGCGTGTGCCACCACCACTTAACCTGATATCCTTCTTAGAAGCTGACAGTATTTCTACTTGGCTGTGTCCTAGAGCCTCAGGCACTTCAGGCCACTGCCATGGGGCAGGAGCTTTCACCACAAACTCACCAACACTTGCTATCTATCTTAGTTAATTTGTAATTCTTATGTGTGTACATGTACACACACACACACAGTGTATGTATGCAGGCACGTGAGTAAACACACAGGAACCAGAGGAGGGTGTCAAGTGTCCCCTCACTTTCTGTATGTTAAGGCAGTCTTTCTGGCTCCCTCAGCACTGAGGTTACAGCATACATTAGCCCAGGCCCATCTTGCTACATGAGTGCTGGGATCTGAATTCGGGTCTTCAGTATTGTGCTGCCACTGTTCTCGACCACAGCACCATTTCTCCTTTCTTTTCTTTTTTTTCGGGGAAGGGGGGCAGAGGCGGGGTTTGAGACAGGATTTCTGTGTGTAACATTCTTGGCTGTCTGGATACTTGCTTTGTAGACCAGGCTGGCCTTGAACTCACAGAGATTCCCCTGCCTCTGCCTCCTGACTGCTAGAATTAAAGGCGTGCACCACCACCACCTGTCTCCACGGCACGATTTCCTAAGGTCCTGCCTTCTGACTCCCCGCCACTCCCACGCATTGAGTGCTGCCTCAGGGCTCTCCTGGGATTAAGTAGAAATAGTGACTGCCTTCTCACATACCTGCTGCCCAGGTCGTTTTCTTTGGAGAAGTTTTTAATTGGGTCATTAGTTTTGCTACAAGTTCTTTATACCCTTTAAAATGCACTTAGCAATACAAATTCCTCACTAGTCTCTGTTCCCTGTACGCTTTTTGTTGCTGGTAACTTCCTTCCTATGCAGAAGCTGATCTGATATCCCACTGGGTTACGTATTTCTTGCCTATGTTTTTCTGTGTCATATCCAAGGAAGCACTGTAAAGATCAGCACAAAGTTTTACGTAACTGCTAGGCAGATTTGGGATTGTAGGGAGAGAGAGAAAAGAACTGGGGAAGCCTGGTGGTTGAGAAGGAAAAGGAACAAAAGGTGACTTAGGAGTGACCTCGAGTATAAAGGGCGAAGTGTTTTGGAGGTAACGCTATCAGTGCCCATGGGAACTCTTGATGGCGATGCCACAGGGACTTACACCAAATGCTTTCAGTGAAGCCATGGACACAGGGCTTAGTGGAAAATGGGAGGTGTGGGGAGGAAGCCTCTGAACTGTGAAAGGATCATAGACGGTTCTGAAGAGGCAAGGAGATCTGCTTCCCAAGGTGAAGCAGACTAAGGCACACTTCAGTGAACCGCTACAGAGACGTCTTAGTCCCTGCAAAGGCTGCAGGGCACAAGGGCTTGCCATGGAACCTGCCTCCAGGGAAGCTGGGCAGCACCTAGAAGGGGAAGCTGCATGTGCAGGCAGACACTGCAGGAAGAAGGCAAGGATGTTCAGCCCTCTTCTCTGCTCTGAGTGCGAACTGATCCCATTTACTGAGACACAGGCTGGGAGGAAATCTAGAGCAGGGAAGCAGGAAGGCCTTGCAGTCCTGAAGCCAGGATAGGGCTGAGCTGAACTAGTCTCTCCAGATGGGCTGGGAGCACTCAGGAGCACTAAACCACTTGGGGGAATCTGTGGACACAGAAGTCTGACTCAGTCATGGACGGTAAGTGCTTATGTACATGGAACGATTCTTCTTCTGAACGTATCGGCATGCTTGTCAAAACAGGTACTGTATACCCATGTCCCACACATGAGCAACATCTTGCATGCCAACAGGTGCTAAATTTATGTTTCTCAATGGTCTCTGACCCACCTGGTGTTTCAGTGGAGACTCTATCCTCCTGAACTCAGAAGGCTGATTCTCTAACTGGTAGACAATCAGGCCTCTCTCTGCAGTGGCCACCACGGCCATTGGGTATATCTAGGGACAGAAAGAGATACGTACTTGACATGAAGACAACATTTCAGTCACAAAATTCTAATGGTTCACAAAGTTTAATAATCCAGTGGCTTCAATGTGTTTGTGAAGACACAGAAAACACACTGCAAGCACAACAGTCACACATCTCTGTTTTACTCTGGGTGGTAGGGATACTTTGGGTTTTGCTACACAGCACAGGCTGGTATCCTGGACCCCATCCTCTACTGGCGCATCCTGAGCACTATAGTTTCAGGCTTTTGTTACCCTGTCCTTTAGAGTTTTTAGACTATAAAATGTGGACACTTAAACAAGTATTCTGAGGCCCCAGTGAGAATGGGTGGTCATCTCCACCCCTTCATATGGTAATGGCCTGTACTTCAGCGTTTTCCTTCTGTCTTTGAGTACCAGGTGTTTCTTTTTAAGACAGGGTCTCACTATGTGGGCCTTGCTAGCCTGAACCTCAAGCTGTAGATCAGACTGGCCTAGAACCCACAGTTACTATCTGGCCTTTGCCTTGAGAACTGGGATTACAGTCATGGGTAAACATGCCCAGTCATGTATGTTTCTACATACAGTCTGTGAACGTCAGTCCCCACTGAGCACGTTTGAGGCTGGATCTCAATGTGGAAGGACCTGCGTAGTTGTAACAAAACCCTGAGACTTAAGTAAAGACATAAAGAAAGCACTTCAGTTTCTATTCCACTCAGATCAGAACCACACACAGGTCCCTCACACTCTACTACCCTCATGCCATGCTGTCTCCCCACACAACGGAGGACAGGCAGCTAGAGCTCAAACAAATCACTAGCAGCACAGCGCTTTCATCTCCAGTCCCAAAGAAAACAAAACAAAAACATCCAAACCTCAGCACTTAGTACTACAGGACAAAGGCAGCTCCAAATGTCTACGAGCAATCTGCTGAAGTTGGAGGTTTAATCACTGACAAACGGCAGGAGGCCACAGAGAGGTGCACTTGCTCAGCTGTGGGAAAGGAAGTGAGACGCTTCACTTACCACATCTGCACAGTAACAGCGTTCAGGGAGTTGCAAGACCATCATAGGATTTGATGACCGGGTATCCCAAAACTGAAAGCAAAGAGGGCAGCGGTAAGAGACTGCTGAGGATGGCGTCTGAGGGACCGACACCCACCTTCACGGTGCACAACCCGTCAGCCACACAGCATACCTTCAGGGTCTTATCCCAGCTTCCTGTCATCACACAGCTGTAGTTTGGGGCTTTGATCCAATGTATGGTCTTAACAGGAGCATCGTGCTTTCGAAAGACAAAACCAGGGAGACCCTTGAACAACCAGCGTTAACAGCTCTAGTTGTGGAAATTCAAAGGAACTAACTTAATCAAATACTGCGTTATAGTCAACAGTAACAACAAAGTCAAAGGGCATTTCATTGCTTTCCCATGACCCAAGGGCTTGCACCCATGTTCTGTCCTAAGGCAAGCTTACCCTTTACTCATAATTAATGGTGACAGTAAGGCCCTCCCCTAGGGAACTATCTAGAAATATCTAGTGGGAAATGCTCCTATGCTGCTGATTTTTTTTTTAAATTTATTTATTTATTATGTATACAACATTCTGCCTCCATGTATACCTGCACACCAGAAGAGGGCACCAGATCTCATTACAGATGGCTGTGAGCCACCATGTGGTTGCTGGGACTTGAACTCAGGACCTTGGGAAGAGCAGGCAATGCTCTTAACCACTGAGCCATCTCTCCAGCCCCCTGTTGCTGATTTCTTTTACTAAGATTCATCGATTAGGAGGCCGGGAAACGCCTTCAGTTCAGGTGCTATGAAAACCATGCCAGAAGTCTTCCCTGTCCTTCAACTAGAGTGTCCTCTGGGGTCCCTTCTTTACTTCTCTTCTTGTTTTCACACTGAGACCCAGCCTGCTGCCCCTCAGCTGATAGATGCTCCACAGGTACACGGATGTCCTTCTAACCGTGACGACACTGCCTGGCACGTGGCAGGCACTCGACCGCCACTTGCTGAATGACAAGTGAACAATGGCAGAGGCAAGTCACACACAGGTGCTGACCGTGTCGAGGACCATCTACACTTGCCTTTTTACAGATTTTACCATCACTGACTCATATGTCCACGGGAGACTCGTGGCAAAGTGCTCTGCGAAATACCAGTACAAATGAGGATGCTTACAAACATGCTATGTATATGCTACTAAGTTTTCCGGTGCCATTAAACCAAACTGTTCAGTGCTGTCTCCCGAGTCCACCCACAAAGGCTTCTCACCTGTGCTATCTGAATGGCCTGGTTGCTGTTCAGGTCCCACATCTTGGCTGTTTTATCACACGATGCTGTGAATACTTTGCTCCCATCCTAAAATAAAACAGAGGCAGTCTGCTCGCTGAGCAAAAGTTAAGTATCCACGACACCCAAGAGCTGGTCACACGTCTATTCTGCATTGTATTATCCAATTACTTAAGAGCTAGCACACAGCAAGCTAGTCTTGTAAGAAATACACAACTAAAAACTGACTACTAAGAGATCACGCAGAAGCAATCAAGTGGTGCCCAGTAGTGGTGATGCACACCTTTAATCCCAGCACTTGGGAGGCAGAGGCAGATGGATCTCTGTGAGTTTGAGCCAGCCTGGTCTAAAGAGTGAGTTCTAAGACAGCCAAAGATGTTACACAGAGAAATCCTGTCTTGAAAAACAAACAAACAAACAAAAAGAAATCAAGTGGCTTTGAAAGCTACAAAATGAAAACTAAGTGTTGGCTGGCAACATATTCAGTGGGTAAGGCCACTGCCAAGCCTGACTGGTCACCAAGACCCACACAGTGGGAAGGATATCAACACCATCTCTCACACACAAATACACTACAAATATGAACAAAAACAAAACCAGCTTAAGCTCACTGCACATCCAGAGAGTCAAGGCTTCAAGAAACGACACAATCAAGTCCTCTCCCCTGCCACGCCGAACCTGACCAGAACATTTGAACAGAAGGATTTCTCTTACTGCAGAGGCTCTCAGCTGTGGGGCACAACACGGGGGGGTCCTCACCGGTCACATAGCAGGGCATCCTCAGGTGATCTACAGGGATCTAGCTCTGCCTCTACAGCTCACATTCGCTATATAAACCCCGTGTCCAAAAGATCCCACAGCCTTCAAAATAATGCAGACACACATGCAGGCAAAATACTCATTACCACAAATTAAAACTAAGAACCTGTGTAGGTCACTTCACATTCAAGCCACAACACACATTGTTCATAAGAAAAAAGAAGGCAGCTGGATGATGGTGGTGGGGCACTCCTTTAATCCCAGCGCTATGCAGAGGCAGGTGGATCCTGAGTTCAATGCCATCCTGGTCTAGGGAGATACTCTGTCTCCCAACAAAAGAAAACAAATCAAACAAAAAGCCTTAGAACCTCAGGCTGGGCCCACCTGTTAGAGAGGTCTTCCGGCATGCACATGCCCAGAAAGAGAAAAGGTGTTCCCTCCTTAGGACAGGCTCCAATCCTTGAATGCTACCACAGCTCACTGCCTACTAAATTCAAAAGCTTTGGAAACCAAGACACTCCTGGCCCTAAGCATTCTGTTACAAAAGGCTAAATCTTTGCTGAGACATTAGGGGCTCAGAAAGCTGAGCACGCAGAACCTGAGTTCTGTGCCAGTCAGGACTGCAGTGAGACCCTATGGTCTGAGTGAGAACGGCCCCGTGGGCTCTCGCATTTCCAGATTCAACCCATTCTCTGTTTCTGCCTCCTACCTGCAGATCAAGATGGGACCCTCCCAGCTGTTCCTGCTGCGCAGGCCTTTGCTCTGCCATCACGGACCCTACTCCTCTACAACTGTAAGTTTAACTAAACGCTTTCTTTCAGAAGCTGCCTTGGTCGTGGTATTTTGTCAGAGCAATAGAGAAAGAAGCTAGACATACATCGCTCCAGCAGACGTCAAGCACGGGCCCGGTGTGCATCTGCTGGGCTTTCGGAATGGTCTGCCCGCTGTCTTGCACTTCCCAGCAGCGAACCTGTAGGAACAAGACAGATTAATGAGATCAGGGCAGTTCCTGGTATCTGATGTGCACACACCTAGTACAGTTTACTACAGACTTCTTCTATCGATCCAGTTATCTGACTTCAAGAGCAAACCAAGTGAAATGTATAAGCAAGCAGCTCACGTCCTACTGCTGAGCCAGAGACATACAAAGGGTACTGCTCACACCCAACACTACAGCTAAGCTGCTTGCTCATCAGTCACCCAGGCCTGAAGGAGCGTTCATCTTTCTTCTGTAATGCTTCCTGTATCATTTTCTTGTTAAAGTTATGCATTTTGCAGATTTTGTAACTGTGATGAGAAAATAAATTCCACCAGAGAGAACTAGTTCTGTTTGCATTTAGTCTTCTTCAACGCGTATCTAACCCCGTCCCCCAAATAACCAAAACAAACCAGAAAACCAAGAGGAACATGTAGTGGGACTCGAGGCCTCTGCACTTCTGCAGCTGCAGTCTTCCTCGCCTGGATTCTCACCCTGTGTTAGAATGTATTTCTAACTTGGTTTATTTATTTTTTTGAGGAAGGGTCTCTCACATAGCCCACGCTGGCTTTGAACTCACTCTGAAGCTGAGGATGACCCTGAACTTGTAATCCTCCCGGTTCACCTTCCAGGGTCTGGGCTAACAGAGTGTACCAACAACCCTGTTTTCTAAGCCTTTAAAGCAGCAGGTGAAATGAGTAAAGCAAGCTTGTCCGCCTTCCCGTCCTTCCTGCATCCACACTGCTGCAGTTCACCTGGAATCTTTCCCCCAAACCCTTCTGGAGACAGGGTCTACCTATGTAGCCACGTCTGGTGTCCTATCCAGCAGTGCCAGGTCTTACCTAAGTGAGGCCCTTAAGCTTGGGTTTTCTGCAGTATTGGGAATGGTATCGCAGGGCCTCAGACACCCCAGGTGGGTGCTCTGCTTCTAGAACTGCAGCCCTGGTCCTGAGGGCACCAAGCTTAGCTGTGCAGATCTGTGTCTCGGTTTCACAGGCATCCACATGAAGCCGTTGTCCTGAAGCACAGACATGAGCGCACAGTCTCTAACTCTGGGGTGTGAAGGGCATTATCAGGAGTCCCTCGAGTTCAGCCAGAGTCCACAGGACAAGGTCTTAAGTAGACCTGTGAAGAGCTGCTGTGGCTAGCCTGCTAGAGCAGTACTTCAGGCTCCACCTCCCAAAGATGCTGACTCTTACTAACTAGATAGGAAAAGGAATCTACCACAGACATTTCTTGTGATCGCAAGTGTAGCAGGACGGTCCGGGTTGCTGTTGTGTGGAGCCTCCCAACACCTATGCCCGTTTCCACCACAGCTCTCAATTCCCTTCATGCCCTCACTGAGCTTAGTGTACAAAGTAGCTAACAGCAGTCTATGGAGAATCTGCCATTATTTAAAGTCTACCAAAAGAACATTTTCTGGATGCCAAGAAAGGTTCTTAACAAACAGTATAAAGTCAGACAGCGGGGGTGCACACCTTTAATCCCAGCACTTGGGAGGCAGAGGCAGGCAGATTTCTGGGTCTGGGGCCAGCCTGGTCTATAGAACAAGTTCTAGGACAGCCAGGGCTACATAGAGAAACCCTGTCTCAAAAACCAAACCAAACAAAACAACAATAACAAAAAAAAAAAAAACCCAAACAAGCATCATATAGTGCAGTTGATCAGGAAAGGGGCACCTTGTGGCAGTACCTGGCTGTGGTGTTACCACTCAGAAAGGTGCACAGCTTCTACACCATGTCTTAGAAAGGGCCACATAAAAGCCTTAGCCTTGACTCACAGACAGAATGGAGCTGAAAGGGCTCTACACTTAGTACACGGCAGTTGCCTGAGGGGCACTTACATCATTAGCCCACGATCCGGCAATAAGGAAATTCCCTGGTAA
This sequence comes from Ondatra zibethicus, assembly GCA_004026605.1. Taxonomy (NCBI): domain Eukaryota; kingdom Metazoa; phylum Chordata; class Mammalia; order Rodentia; family Cricetidae; genus Ondatra; species Ondatra zibethicus. The sequence goes on from PVIU01017536.1 coordinate 37,034, forward strand.
GGTTGGTGGGCTGAAGGACAGACAACCAATGCTATCATCAGGAGAAGACGTTACTTCGATGTCCTGGGGAGGGAATGTCAGAGTTAAAATGCATACATCATCGCCATAAGGTAGCTTCCTTTCTCGCCAATCACCAAACACCTTGAGCTGATATCTCCTAGCCCTGAGAGCTAGCTGGATCTGACCATTCCTCACTTTGATCAAAAACAGGAACGACAAGCAGGTCAGGGAAAATACTAGAGCTGCTGGCTCAGAAACGTGCTAAGTGAAAGGCACAAAGACAGCATCTGCACAAGGGGGCCCCTGCCCCACCCCGGCCGAGCCCTCACTTTCCAGCTGTGCAGAGAGAACAGTGCCCATTCTCCAGCACTGCTCTGAGGTGGCTCCGGTTTAGGTCTGTGCTCAGCTGGCCCCGGGAAGCTCCGGCTTTCCCAGGCGGACTGGACAGCTACGGTGAGCTCCAAGTGAGGAAAGGACACTAACTCTGCACAGGATGCGCTTTGTGCTCCAGTGTTTCTCAGCTTCAGCCCACGGGCCACTCCTAGGCCAGCTAGAGACCCCACCTTCACCCGGCAGGAGGCTCCTAGGCTCTCTGCCTCTCCAGCTGTCAGCAGTACAGAACACATGGCCTGACTCTTTCTGCAAGCCCTTTGAGGATCTGGAGGATACCTTCATTGGGTTGTGATTATCTGTGGTTGTGCTCCCAAACATGCTGGTCCCACCAGTCCCAAATCCAGAGGCTGATCCAAACAGACTCATGTTGGCTGTAAAACACAAAGCGGAAGATGTTGAAGACCAGCCCTTCTTAGGTAGCACAGTGCATCGCAGAGGGCTGAGCACTCTGATGCTAAGCCAGGCCTTGCTCTTCAGTAGAGATTTAAACACAGAACAAGCAGAATGTCTTCTTATAAAAGGAGCCACACTAAATTATGCAGCAGTGGCCAGCGAGATGGCTCAGGCAGTAACAACATGTGGGGTACAAGCCTGGAGAAAACTGGAGTCTGAGCCCCAGAATCAGACCACACATGTGGACTGTGGCATGCATGTCCACACGCATAATAAATAAATAATGCAGAAATAGGTTGGGGTCAGCCAGGTGAGATGGCATATGTAATCTCAGCACCTGGAAAGTAGCGTCAGGAGAATCAGGCCATCCCTAACTAACAGCAAGTCTGAAGACAGCCTAGTTTATGAGAGAACCTGCTTAACCCAGAAGTCTACCAAATCGGCCACCTTTCCAAAGGGAAGCTAACACATGATCAATGAGGGTTCCTTCCTTAAAACACAGAAAGGGGAAACTGCAAGGAATTTTGGGACCGCATTTGAGTTCTGCTGGCTTTACAATAGACAATAGGTGAGTGGCAGGGTTAGCATATTCACATCTAAGAAAGCGACTACGGGGACGACTACAAACCTGCCTGTGCTTGCAGAAAGCCACTGACTCACAGGTTTCCCGCTTGCGCAGCTGTGTGTCTCAGGAACGGGAATTAAGTCTTTATTTCCCCACCTTTAAACCAGAAATACTAATCCCTGCTTCCTGGAGTTATGAAACCAGATCACCTCAGTCACGGTGCTTGAAATGACAAGCTCCTCTACTGTACAAGTTACTTTAAGATTCGTTGTATTTTTAAACCATTGTGTGGGTGTGTGCACGCGAGTGCAATGTCCACGGAGGCCAGAAGAGCAGCCCCACCTCCGAAGAACGACGGAGCCGTCTCTCCGGCCCAGACACCCAGAGGTGTCTGGTTGGGATTTTGGAACAAGGTCTCACGCAGCCCGGGCTGGCTGGGAACCTACTGTTAGCTCAGGATGGTCTCGAACTCCGGGCCTCCACCTCCCAAGTGCGCGCCCACACCCGCCGTGTCGGCCGCGCCCCTCCCGTCGGGGCACGCCCCGGGCACACCCGCCGGGTCGCCCTCACCCGCTCCCCACCTCCGTGGCCTGGGCGGCGCACACGCGGCAAGGGTCGGCCGAGGGGAGCGCACCCGGGCGGCTGCAGAGAGGGGCGCAGCCGGCCGGCTTCAGCTTCCCCACGCGGCCGGCAGGGACCGGGTCGCGACGCGCGACAGCCCGAGGGTTGCGCACGCGGCAGGGAGCGAAGCCACGTACCTGCTCTGACGAGGACCGGAGGGGGCGCGGCCAGCAGACCCCAGACGCCCGAGTCGCCTCAAGCCGGTGGAAACGGCCCCGTTACCACAGAAGCACCGCGCACGCGCCACAAGCTACTTCCTGTACCGCCCGGAAAGGGTCAGGGAACCACGCACCTCCGGGCTCGAGGCGGGTGCGCATGCGCACAAGTCCTACTGAGGTCAAGAGGAAGTCCTTATGCCAGGAGTTTGTGGGTTGGTGGGAGGGAAGTCAACCTTGGCAGTTGCCAGGCGACGTTGTTTTCACTTGTGTATTTATTGTTATTTAAACGTCTCTGATGATCGTGGGACTGCAGAGATGGCTCAGCTGTCAAGAGCAGTGGCCTCTTGCAGAGGACTCAGGTTTTATTCCCAACATTCACTGGACGGCTCACAGTTCCAAGAGATCTAACGCCCTCTTCTGGTCTCTGTGGCCACTGCACACACAACTGGTACACAGAACCACGTGCAGCCAAAATACCCATATACATAAAATAAAATAAATAAAATAAAAATGAGTTTATCAACTCATGTCCAGGGCTATCTACCTGCTTGCCCACTGGGGCAACCCGAGGGGGCAACGATGCGGAGAACGATGCCTATTCCCTGGGCTGTCTAAGATTTTTTGTGCATGGATGTTTTGCCTGAATGTAATGTGCACCACATGCGTACAGAGGCTAGAAGAAGGTGTAGGATCCCCTGAAACTGGAGATACAGACAGTTGAGCCACCAAGTGAATGCTGGGAACAAACCAAATGCTCTTAACTACTGATCCCCAGGAACTGGTCAGTATTAAGCTGGCCTGAAACACCAGCAAAAGACTTGCTTTATGGAACATTCCATATAGAATGCTAATTAAATATGTCAGACAAATGATGACACAATTAGCTGGATTCCAGATTGAGGATTTCAACGAGCCAATCAAGGAAAGGGTAGTTTTAGAGACAGAGAAAGGCTGGATGTTAGTAATGAAGAAAAGATGTGATTGGTTGCTACGAAATTAGTTTTCTTGTTGGGCAATGACTGGCAGGCCTTCAATTCTAGCGCTGAGGATGCAGAAGCAGATGCAGAGCCAGGCCTCTGTTAGCTACATGGTAAGGCTCTGTCTCCAAAACAGTTATTGAAATGTAAGGCAGGAACAGGATCACTAGACAGTAGAGTAAAAGCTGACATCCAGGTACATGTTTTAAGGAACTTCAGTGTAACGCAGTCGGAACTGGACTGTCTAGGATACTTTGGGTGATTATAGATTTTTCACCCTTGAAAAGTCAAATAGCAAGTTTCAGTTTGCTTACATGGAATTTTAACATGGGTGACTAGATTTTGGTTTGTAGTCTTGTCTGTTCCTGCTGGGGTCTCCTGAGAGTTGAGTACAAAGCAGTGGGCTCCTCTAGTTTGTCTCTCACCAGGGACTGCTCCTGTGACTCCCCAAGACCACTCCAGACAAAGGATGGATGCGGCAGAGGTGATCCAAATGCCTCTGTCTCTCCAGCTTTCCTGCTCTCTAGGATTCATTAACTAAGCATGGTTTACTGTCTATGAGCGCAGATGACAGAGCCAAAGAGACAGCTTCCTTCAGGGCAAGGTCCTTGTAGTGCTGTGCAATAGTCTATGGGGTATGCTGGGTAGTTTATGTCAACTTGACACCAGCTAAAGTCCTCTGAGAGGAGGGAACCTCAATTAAGACACTGCCTCCATGAGATCAGTCAGGCTGTGTGCAAGCCTGTAGGGCATTGTTTTAATTAGTGATTGATGGGGGAAGGACCAGCCCATTGTGAGGGTGGTTCCACCCTGGGCTGGTGGTGGTCTTAGATTCATGAACAAGTCAGTAAGCAGACTCCTCTGTGGCCTCTACATCAGCTCCTGCCTCCAGATTCTTGCCCTGGTTGAGTTCCCGTCCTTTGATGATGAACAGTGATGTGGAAGTGTACGCCAGGTAACCCCTTTCCTCCTCAAGTTGCTTTGCCCATGGTGTTTATCATAGCAATAGAAACACTAAGACATGGAATTTTGCAGTCTATTGAGCAAATAGTTATTAATGATCTCTTAGGCGACTTGGGAAATCACATCAGGTGGAGAGGTCCTCTTTCTTCCTCAATCATAACGTTCCCTAACCTTGGACCCCTTAGCCCTTTGTTTCACAGGCTGCTGACTCTAACTCCAGCGTCCCCAAAGCCTGTCTGTTGCTCACCACACAGCTGTTTAGCACTGTGAGGCTGCTTTGAGTGTCCTGGGTCCACTTGCTCCATGACCTTCTCATAGAGCTTTATAGCCATGCGGCCCAACAGCTATAGGGTGGGTCGAGAACCCGTATCTCTACCACCTTGTGGCTTCAGTGCTTGGACCCAAGACCCCACTGAGGAGTTCAACCAGGACCCAAGACCCCACCAAGGAGCATAAACCAGGACCCAAGACCCCACCAAGGAGCATAAACCAGGACCCAAGACCCCACCGAGGAGCATAAACCAGGACCCAAGACCCCACCGAGGAGC
>PVIU01017537.1:0-41653 GCA_004026605.1 Ondatra zibethicus
GAGAGTTCATACTAGAGAGAGACCTTACAGTTGTCAAAAATGTGCCAAATCTTTTTCCCAATCTTGTGGTTTAAGGAAACATCAGAAAATTCATACTGGAGAGAAACTTCACAAATGCAAAGACTGACATATCCTATATCCATATTGCAAGTTTTAGAATACATCAGAGAGTTCATACTGGAGAGAGACCTTACAGTTGAAAGGACTGTAACAAATCCTTTTCCAGTTGCTCAGATCTTAGAAGACATCACAGTGTTCACACTGGGGAGAAACCCTACAAATGTATGGAATGTGACAGTTCCTTTACCCAAGACCCACAACTTAGAAGGTATCAGAGAATTCATACAGGCAAGCGAAAAGTATGGATGGATATGTGACAAATCCTTTTTCCACTCTTATGCTTTAAGGAGATATCAGAAAATTCACAATGGAGAGAAACCACACAGATGCAAAGACTGAGGCATCCTTTATCCAGATTTCGAATCTTAGGAGATATCAGAAAATTCATACTGGAGAGAAACATACCACTGAAAATAATGTGATATAGCATTTCCCTGTATTCTTTACTTAAAAATCACAAAAGTTTATACAATAGAAACATAAAGATACAAAACACATGAAAGTCTTTAATGAAGGTTTACATTTTAAACAATATCCTAGAGTTTATATTAAAATAAAATTCTGCAAATGCAACAGTGTGAAAAGCTTATTTTAATGTGTATGCATGCTTTGCCTGCAAGAATGTCTACGTGGATGCCTGGTGCAGGAGGAGGACAGAAGGGGTCATCAGATCCCCTGAAGCTGGAGTTACAGACCATGGTGAATTGCTGTGTCTGTATTGGGAATTGAACACTGCTTTTCTGCAAGAGCAACCAGTGCTCTTACTCACTAAGCCATGTTTCCAGCCCTCTAGTAAAAAATGTAATAAAAACATGTATCTTGTTCAACATCCAAAACTCATAGTGTCAGATGTGAGTCCTTTAGTCCCATCACTCAGGATTCAGAGGAAAGAAGATTTCTGTGATTCAGTGGACATACTGATTTCTGGGATACCCAGGTCTTCATAAACTTTTTAAAAACAGAATCTTAATAAAGTATCATAAAAATGACAACTTTAGTTTTCCCTCTAATTGTGCTGTACATCACAAAATTCATATTTCCAAGAAACCATATAAAGGTAGAGAGTATATACTTCCCGTATCTTTCTGTCCATTTTAATTACACCTTTCCAAATGCATTGAATTTGACAAATCCTTTACATAGTGCTGAAACTGCAGAGATATTCATCATTAAAACACCCTGATAAATTCTTTTATTCACCTTCAAATTCTTCATGCTAGAGTCAAATCATACAAATAGCAAGAAAGTAACTAACTGAAGACCCATGCAGGTAGATCCACTCCACCCTGACCAATGGTCAGGACATTCAATCATACATCTGCTTCTTTTAAAATAAGAGGTTTGACCTTGGGAGTTCCTGCCTTTAGGATATTTGATTTAGAGTGGGTTCACTGCCTAGACAACAGAATGCTAATGACTTGATGTCTCAAAGTATTGAAGCAAATAATTGTTCTAGTTGTCCTTTGTATCATGTTAAAGCAAACTTTTGTCTTCTTTCCCCTGCTGTATTGGGGTATAAAAGAGTATGAAAAATTAAACAGGGAACTTAAGTATTCACTAGAACTCCCTCCCAGTACCAGCCTATGTTTTCTGATTTATTCTTTTCACTCACTTCTTTGTATTCTTTACTAACTCTTCTAATCCCCGTGCCCCTACCCTGGTAAGTGGTATTTTTCTCACAGCTGGTCTCTGACACTTAAGAAAAATTGAGACAAATTTACTTGAAACTAATAAAATGATACGGCTTCCATTAACTCCCAGTACACCTTCACTGAGGTAAGGGAAACCGGGACCCAGGATCAGTCATGATGAAATAATAGTTGCCCCACACTTGCATAGCTGCTTGTTCTTAGTATTTTTTGAACAGTTCGGAGTGTACACATTACCAACTACACACTGCAAGAGGAGACTTTTTCACCAGCATTGACAGTAGTATAAAGTAATACATTTTTTTTTGTTTTGTTTTTTGAGACCAGGTTTCTCTGTAGCTTTGGAACTGTACTGGAACTAGCTCTTGTAGACCAGGCTGGCCCTGAACTCACAGAGATCTGCCTGCCTCTACCTCCCGAGTGCTGGGATTAAAGGTGTGCACTGCCACTACCCAGCCAACGTGATAATTTTAAACATGAATGTTTAAATGGCAGATTAACTCTTACTGATCATTATCAAAATATCAATAGGTTCTTCCCTGTGTACTAAAACTTTTATCTTTAAATCTTAAGCCTTCATATTGTCATAAACCCAATATTCCCAAACCTCTTATTTTTATTTAATTTATTAGGAGACACAGGAATACTAAGAGCAGTCAATATAGTAAAAATTATTTTGAAATCTGTCTCATAAGCTGCCTTGTATTTGGAATTACGTAACAAGGTGAATTATTTTTGGTTTGGCATCAGTTAAGGAAGTGAAGCCAGTGGGTCAATTTTTACTTAATGAGAAAAACTAAAAGGGCAGCTGAAGGTTCAGAAAGAGTATTATATTTAACCATGGCTTTATTGTTGGCAATGATTATAGATTTCATTGTTAGAAGGAGCAGTAAAGGTCTTTTGCTGTAAGGTACTAACTTTGGGAATCCTGTCTTTTTGTTAGGCAAAGGAAAGAAGATGACTCCAAGGTATACATAATTAAAATAGAGCCCTAGCAGAAACAAGGCATAGTTTTGCTTATTATGAGAAGTTTAAACATTTTAAATGGCAGTGCAAAGTAAGGCATTTTTATCACTAATATGTTTATAGATATAGTTTTGTATATATGTGAGACTATATTTAAAGATTAGTTGAACATATTTGAATAATATGATTAGTCAATCTGTATTTTTAAATTAATAGTTTATAACTTAAATTTATTTACTTTTACTTAATCTTTCTTTAAGTAAAATTAAATTTATTTTACTTAATAAATAAATTTATCCTCAATAGTTTATAATTAGGGTTGATGGGTATATGGCTAGCCATCAAATTGTATTTTTAATTATTTTTAATAACTTATAGTTTAAGTAAAGTTATCCTTAACAGTTTACAAGTTATTATATTTTTAACAGTTTATAATTTAAGGAAAGTTATCCTTAATAGTTTATAGTTTAAGTTAGCTGGTTAATTAATAGGTTCTATTTTTAAATTATTCCTAATAGTTTATGATTCAAATAAAGTTACTGTTAGTAGTTTATAAGTTAATAGAAGGTCCGAGCAACCTCCAGGGGTAGGCAAGCAAGGCCTAGCAACCTCTGGGAGCAGGCAGGAAGGCCACAGCAAACTCCCTCCAGGAGCACCAAGAAACCAGAACCATGTCCTGGACTCCACTTTTGAAGCTTGGGCCAACTGGCATTGGGAGACTGATCACCGGAGAAACAGCCTCAATTTCACCAATTGGAGGAAAAGATTGGTAGACAACAAGAACACATTCAACAGCACAAAGAGCAATAGGGCATCACCAAATACAGTGGTTCTATAACAGCAATACTTGAACACCCTGTAATGGTAAAGGTAAAATGCTGCAGATCCCTGAGTGGCTGCAGGAGGCCATGATACCATGCGGCAGGTTCCTGAAGTAGTAGCAGGTAGCGGGTTCCGAGACTATGCTGCAGGTCCCCGAAGTGGCAGCAGGTAGCAAGCTGTGGGTCCCAAGAGCAGCCAGTCACAGGCAGGGATGGCGCAGTTCCCCAAGTGGCTACAGAGGGCCGCATGGTGAGTGAGAGACCTGACAGGGCAGCCAATCCCATAAGGAGAGGCTGATGGATGGGCACGCCATGATACCACGCCACAGGTCTCTGAAGGTGGCTGGTCCCAGGCAGGGAGCCACGCGGTGGGTGAGAGACAGACAGATAGGCACGCCAAGCAGAGTGAGACTGGATATTTATTTAGTGGGTTATGGAAGAGAAAGGGGAGAAGGGGGAAGAGCAGAGAGAGAAAAGAACAGAGGGAGGAGAAGGGAGAGACAGAAGCTGCCTCTTTGAGAGAGAGAGAGAGAGAGAGAGAGAGAGAGAGAGAGAGAGAGAGAGAGAGCAAAGGAAGGGACTCAGGCTGGAAGCTGAACATCAGCTTGCCTTGGGGGAGGGAGTGGGCATGGCTTGTCTCTTAAAGGGACAGAACAGACCATTACACATCCCAACACAGATGAAGCAGAAGAAAACGACCTTAAAAAAATCTTTAGGAAAATGTTTGAGGCCCTTAAAGAGGAAATAAATATTCCCTCAAAGAAGTAGAGGAAAAGGCAAACAAAAAATTGGAAGAAATAGTTTATAAGTTATAAACTTGGAATTTTATGTTTTACCTCTGTAAATTTAAGCTAAAAAATAATGATAAAGTTGTTTTAATATGGAAACAAAAGTTCTTAACTAAAAAATACAATATATAAGGAGATTGGTAATTATGCATCCTTTTTAATAAATTATGGGATAAGTCAGGCACAGTAAATAGATCAAATAATTCCTTTATGGGTGAAGAAAAGGGAAAGATGTATTTTAAATTGTTATGGAGATAACAGGATTATAGAGAGGACATGTGAGCTCAAGATATTTTAAAAATCAGCTAAAAAAAAAGACATATCTTTTGTGGCCATATTTTTATCTATACCTGTAAGGTAGATGGTGTTTAATACGAAGACTATTAGACAGCTAGAGAAGTAGGTCCCTAGTGTTAGGCTGAGAGATTTTTAGAGTTAAATGAAAACTGTAGAGTTTAAACTTAAAAAGCAAGCAACAGCAGCAAGCTCTTTAAGGCTGGCTGGCTAGAGGGTCTGGGAAGTGCAGTAGAGTGGCAAAAAGCTGAGTTCAGAGCAAGCTAGGACAGACAGACAATGAAGAGGAGCAAGGAACATGGGGGAGGGGCAGGGATGCAGCTAAATGAAGACAGTGCAGACAATCAGAGGCAGAGACACAAAGAGATAATAAGTTTTAAAAGGTATGATTTATCTAGTTTTTTTTTTAATGTCTCCAATCGAGCTGAAAAAATCCTGTAGAGCTTTTGATTTTGAATGGTACCGCTGTCTGGGGAGCCAGCCTCCAGCAGCACAGGGCTTTGACAGGAATCCATGGAGTCAGCCAGACTAAACTTTTCTATCTTAGGAGAGGTTAAGAAAAAAGGCACTCACAAACTCTCTTAATATTTTCCTTCTTTATTCCTATTCTTTTTTTCTCTCTCCTCTATCTCATGTTATTTTACAGCTTTTATACCCCAAAAGAATCTTCCACACAGTTGAAGAGTCAAAACAGTTACATTCTCTTTTTTAAGTGAATGATTATAGGTAAAAACATGTTTTTCATCTCCCTCATATGATTAAACATTTTATGTATTACAGGTGAAAAACAAATCATCCCAAGAACCCACATACATTCATACCCAGGCAACTTGTTATAGATTATCTATACCCAGGCAAGCAAGGTGTTCTTGTCAGGTCTTTTACTGGCTGGCTGCATTTTGCAGTTACAAAGAAAAGGCCAATAATTTTATTATTTATCTCGAAAAGTAATCTCATAAGGAATCTTAAGGAAATCACAAACCTAAACTTTTATATATGAAAAAGAATCAGTCACCTCTACTTTAAGTCTTTAGGGTACATATCCATTGATTAGTAGGTTTTTACATCAGGAGATTGAGGACATAAATGAGTATGAGGAATTAATCATCACCTTTGGTTATCAACCAAACCTAGCAAGGAGAGTACATCAGCCAGTAATTGTTGGGCTGCTTTGTTCTTGTTCCCCGACTTTAAAGAATTCCACATTCAACTATGTATCTTTCTAAAACTTTAGATTCTTGTCTTGAGTTTTTCACTTCAAAATTATTTAACAAAAAAAAAAATCTTAGTCTAACTTTGCTATTTTCAAGGCTTTGCTTCAGTTGTGATGCACTTGGAGACCTGTGAACACATCTCCCAATATTAAGGTTAAAAGAATTTAAACTAGACGGGCTATTGGGACTCAGTTGAGCTACAATCCATGCAGCTCCTTAGGTGACACTCACAACTCTGGCTGTGAAACATATCCTTCTATTTATTTTTATTCATCAAAACTCTGTATAAGCTATCATTATTATCATCATCAAATTAGACAGTATAGCTTAGGGAGGGGCCATCGTGACAATCCACAAGTAGAACAGGATGTTTTCAAGTGACAAACAATATAGATCTCATAGGCAGTGGAGCTCTCCCCATGTCCACTCACACCGTGCTAGATACCAGAATGAGAACTGCAGCAACCATGTAAAGGCACAGCAGAAGCAAAAGACATTCCAGGGTCTGTGGTTCCATGGCCTTGCCTAAACAAGATTGATCCATCAGAGGCTTCCATTCTGGTAGGCTGACACCTGAAATTTCAACTGCAACTTGCTGCTCCTCTGGCATGGCCCATGGCAGAATGGGCTAACCTGGAATTCCTGTATAGGGCCATTTTTTTTGTAAACAAACCGAGTCAGGTAGCCTCATACATAGAGAGAAAAAGAAAGGGAGAGACAGACTTTTATTTTTAGTGCAGCGATATGAGAAACACCCTGAAATAGTTTATGAATTTTGGAAAATCACCATTTGAATTTATAAATCAGAGTGCGGAGTTTGATAGTCTATAGGTGCATGCACTGTCTGCCTGTCAATGAAGCCAGCATTGCTATTTAAATGAGGAGCTGTTAGAGCACCAAGCTCCAAGCTGAAGCTCAAATAAGCTTCCAGTGAGACATAGCAAGGAAAGCTATTCAGAACAGGCAGAGATCCAAACTACCAGCCCATAAAACTGGGAGAGAGCATGACAAAAACATCATTGACCCTTGTTTGCATTCCCAGGCACTCTTTTTAAATGGTTAGTTGGAAGTAACAAAGAACAGCAATTATGAGCATAGCGTTTTGCTGCCTATAGCGTTTAGGCCCCAAGTAAAGTAGCAGCTGGGTTTTTAATTTAAGGGAAGGAGCATAGTTCCCAGTGCCTGTCATTGTGTTTGAGAGTCTGACTTACTATTAACTCTTCCAAAGTAAAGATTTTTTTATGCCAGATTTATCAGTATCGTCTCTTGAGCTGTCATTCAGAACAACTGCCTGTTGCATTGTAGATAGTGTTTGACCTCTAGTAAGAGAAAAAATTACATAAGTAGAGCACTTAAGGATGGTTGAGGGGGAAAATCACTTATCCTTAACAAAGTATTCACGTCCTTTGAACCAGTAGCTTTCTACTGGTGGAGACTCTTTGAAAAGTTACTAATTCGGGGAAGTGTCTCTGGGATGCTTCCAGAAGGGACCTTTTATAGTGCCCTCCAAGGGGGACTTCTACTCAATAGTCCAAGGGGAGAGGGTGGCGGGCGACTATAGAGATCTCCTGAGAAGCTTGGTCTCTCCAGACAGCTTTCAAACAAGTGACATCTCTTTCCCCAGGTGTGCTTGTGTATCTACTTTTTTATTGTTGTTGTTTTGAGACAGGGTTTCTTTGTGTAACCTTGACTGTCCTGGAACTCACTCTGTAGATCAGGCTGACCTTGAACTCACAGAGATCTGCCTGCCTCTCCTTTGCTTGATCCCCCAAGTACCAAATTCAGGTGCCAGGTATTGCAAACTTTAGGCTCAGGGTTCAAAAGAAAGATGCCACACTAAGTGAAAAGAACTAAAATCTGAGGGTTAAGAAGTCTACTCACAACATATTTTTTTTCTATCCATGTCTCCTTATTGTTCTTTCTTTCTTGTCCTCCACTCTAATTCTTCTGTCCTAACTGTCTACAACTTTTTAGCTCTAATTCTCTGTCTCAACTCTAAGTCCACTTTTATTTCTCTGTACATTATCTTTCTTTTGCTTTTTCTTTTTCATTTTTCTATCTCTGCAAACTTCTGGGATGCTTCTGCTCTAATTTCTGCTCCAGATTCTGTCCATTCTCTTTGTTCTTACCCAGCTATAAAAACCCACAAAATCTTTCAGGCATAGAGAGTAACCTGGTAACCTATGTAAACAGAAAAGGGCCCTTGGTCTATTAGCACTATTGTTAAATGTTAGTAGGCCCTAAGGATTTGAAGTTAGATCTTTGCTCTAAACAGATGAGACAAAGAGGGGACCTAACAGCCTTGCCTTTAGAATGGTTAACTGAGAAACCCATATGGGTTAAACAATGACCTTTAATAGAAAACACTGCAGGTTTTAAAACAGCTGGTACAAGAGCAACTAGATGCTCAATGTATTGGAGAATCAACCAGCCCTTGGAATTCTCCTGTATTTATTTTTTAAAAAAATGGAGAATGGTGACAGATCTAAGAGGTGTCAACAATGTTATCTAGTCTATGGGCTCTATACAGTCTGGAATTCCTCTGCTTTCTCTATTATCAAAAGGATGGCCTCTGATAGTTATTGATTTAAAGGACTGTCTCTTCACAATACCTTTACAAGAAAAGGATCAAGAAAAATTTGCTTTCACAGTGCCTACTTACAATAATTCTCAGCCTACTAGGAGATATCAGTGGACCTTCCACAGGGAATGCTCAATAGTCTCTACCCTGTGCCAATACTTTATAAATCAGCAATTGGAAATAATATGCAAGCAATTTCCTAAGTCTATAATTTACCATTACATGGATGACATTTTCTTATCTGACTCAAATGCAGATACTTTAGAAAGAATGATTGAATCAGTAAAAAAAAAAAAAAAAAAAAAAAAAAAGTTTTGCCTAAATGGAGATTACAAGTTTCTCCTGAAAAAATGCAAAGAGGAGATTCTGTCAATTATCTAGGTTACAAAATAGGTTTACAGAAAATTAGAACTCAACAGGCACAAATTAGGAGAGACTGATTGTGGACTCTTAATGACTTTCAAAGATTGTTAGGAGATATTTCCAGTCTATGACCAGCTGTTGGGATAATACCTGACATAATAGTTCATTTCAACAAAACCTTAGATGTTGACAAAGACTTAAGTAGTCCCAGAGAATTAACAGTTGAAGTGGAAAAAGAATTGATCATCATTCAAGAGAAATTACAGAAGGCACAGGTAGATAGAGTGAATCCAAATCTTAATTGTATTCTAGTCATGTTGCCTTCCAGAATTTCTCCTACAGGAATTTTAATGCAGAGGGAAGATATTATCTTAGAATGGATCTTTTTACCACATAAACCAAGTAAAAAAATTAAAAACTTACATGGAAAAAGTCTCTGAATTAATTATAAAAGAAAAATTGAGACTTTGTCAACTAAAATGAAGTATAGACCCAGCAGAGAATATAATGCCTTTCACTACTGATGAAATAAAAAAAATATGGGAAGACAATGAGCCATGGCAAAGAGCTTGTGCTAATTTTTAGGCGAAATTAACAGTAATTATCCCCAAAGGGAGAGATTTAGCCTTAAAAAGAAAACTACTTGGATTCTTCCCCAAATTGTACATGATGCACCAATAACTGGAGCTGATACTGATGCAAATAAATCAGGAAAGGCAGGTTACAAATCAGAAGAATTAAGTAAGGTGGAACAAAGCCCTTATAATTCTGTCCAAAAGGCAGAATTATATGCTGTTCTTATGGTACTAAGGTATTTTAAAGAACCTCTCAATATAATTTCTGATTTGTAATATGCAGAAAGAGTTGTCTTACATATTGAAACTGCTGAATTTATACCAGGTGGTACAGAATTGACTTCATTATTCATACAGGTTCAAGATATAATCAGGAATAGGCTTTGTCCCGTATACATAACACAGATCCCATCCCATACGGGTCTTCCATGTCCTCTAGCTCAAGGTAATACAGAAATTGATTGATTATTGATTGGAAATGTGCTTAAGCCTCAGAATTTCATAAGAAACATCATGTCAAAAGCAAAGGTTTAAAGAAAGAGTTTTCTATTACATGGCAACAAGCTAAGGAGATTATAAAGAGATGTCCTACTTGCTCTTTCTATAGCCAAACACTGTTAACAGCAGGGAACAATCCAAAGGCTACTCAAAGGAATGAGATCTGGCAGATGGATGTGTTCCACTTTGCAGAATTTGGAAAATTAAAATATGTACACCACATCATTGACACTTATTCAGGTTTTCAATAGGCAGCTGCCTTGAGCTCAGAAAAGGCTGATTCAATAATCACACATTTATTAGAAGTTATGGCCATCATAACATAACAAATAAAGACAGACAATGGTCCAGCATATGTGTCTAAGAAAATGAAACAGTTTTTTGCTTATTATAATATAAAACATATTACAGGTATATCAAACAATCCTTCAGATCAGGCAGTTATAGAAAAATCAAATCAAACTATAAAGGATATGCTAAACAAACAGAAAGGGATGGAAAATACCCCCAGAAATAGATTGTATAATGCTTTATTAACCTTGAGTTTTCTTAAGGCTAATGAGAAAGAAACAACAGCAGCAGAGAGACAGTATATTTTAAGGATGTGTTGACCTCATAATCGAAACCAGGAGATGTGCTACATTGGGGAAGGTTTCACTCCTGTTTCCTCAGAAGAAGAAAAGCTATGGATACCATCAAAATTGATAAAGATTCAGTTTGAAAAAGAGAAAACACTTGATAAAGAGAAATGATGGCTTATCCACAAAGGTAGCAATCATACAGGTGTCAAGAAAACTTCATAAAGGTTGGGGCAGGGTTCTGTTCTTGTCCTTGCAGGAAAAATATTAATCTTCAAGAGTGGAGAGACCTTGGACATCTTGATGCCTAAAGATAAAAGACAGTTATCCAGAAAGAATCAAGAAACAAAAAGAAATCTGCCTTATGATGCTGTGTTAACTGCATGGTAAAATTTGATTATTTGGACACGTAAACACCTTTACTTAAAAATAAGAGCTGGCTTTGGAGTTGGAAATGGCTATCCTTCTCTAAATCCACGCATGTTTTGTAGTATGAGGAGTGGGCTGACTTTTTGTCCTGGCCGCCCAGCTCCCAGCCGCCTGGCTAGCTTAACCCCCGAAATAATCACATAGGAATTGTATTATTTAAATTACTGCCTGGCCCATTATATCTAGCCTCTTCTTGGCCAACTCTCACATCTTGATCTAATCCATTTTTATTAATCTGTGTTCACCACGAGGTGTGGCTTACCGGGAAAGATCCTAACCAGTGTCAGTCTCAGAGAGGAGTTTTATGGCATCTGCCACACTGCCTTCTTCCTCCCAGAATTCAGTTCTGTCCTCCCCACCTATCTAAGTCCTGCCCTATCAAAAGGCCAAAGCAGTTTCTTTATTCAACCAATGAAAGCAACACAAATACAGAATGACCTCCTACACCATTTCCCCTTTTCTGTTTAAACAAAAAAGAAAGGCTTTTACTTTAACATAGTAAAATTACATATAACAAAACAGTTATCAAGCAAGAACTACAGTTACCATATTTATATCTATTTTATCTTTTATCATAACTAAGGAAAACTATAATAATAACTATCCATTCTTCAACTCCATCAAAGACTTATTACTTAAGTAAACAAAAAATAAGCAACTTCCAAAACTCTAGAAGTAACAGAGACATCTCGCTTCCTGAACAGTCACCCAAAGTTATTTTGTACCATTGGGGCATCCATATTTAGCCTACAGGCCCATAGTATCCAGCAGACATTTTCATAAAGCAGGAAATTTTTTTAAAGATTTATTTATTTATTTATTTATTTATTATGTGTACAGTATTCTCAGTATCCTGTCTGCATGTATGCCTGCAGGCCAGAAGAGGGCACCAGATCTCATTACAGATGGTTGTGAGCCACCATGTGGTTGCTGGGAATTGAACTCAGGACCTTTGGAAGAGCAGGCAGTGCTCTTAACCGCTGAGCCATCTCTCCAGCCCTAAAGCAGGAAATTTTAAAGACAGTTTAGTTACTTTCTTCTGTATCCTGCAGAATATCTCACAGACTTTTTCATGAATCAGGAACCCCAAAGGATCATCTCACCTTTAGGCAAGTTCAGCAGTCCTCTTTCTGTGAGTTTTTCGTGTCCAGTTTATACAACAGTCCAGGCAAGAGCAGTTTCTTGCTAAATGGCTAACAAACTCCATAAGGAGCCTCTTTGATGCCCATCTTTCTCTTGAAGTAGATTGGTGCTGCCAGGAGCAGACGTGTCTCGTTGTCATGAAAAGCCCTAAGTTATTAAAACATTAAATGCCATATTCTGTAGTCTTTGAAAGATATGAAGAATGCCTATTTAACGGAAATATATCTCTATATATCTAGAAAATCTAACTAACATGACTACAAACTTGACTATTATAGATGACTATCTATTAACCTATATTTTTAAATTATACATCACATTTTTAAATGAACTACACAATCACAATACCTTAATCAAGATTAGAAATATGCATATAACAAAATTGACCTTAAATTAGTATCAGTAAGCCAAGATTCATATCAATGCAAATTATTCATATCTATATCATATCTCCCTTTAAATGTAAAGGAACATTTATAAACAATATTTGGGAATATGGGCACAGTTATTTCTCTCCATTATAGCATGTTTTTGAAAGAAAAATTCAGAATTTCTGTGTCATGTCAGGAGCTATCTGGTATGGGACAGAAAGAAGACAGATTTTAAGTTAATATTTTACTTTTCTCCATGCCCATTTTGTTTATATCATATCTTCCATTGAATGATATGAATAATGGTTAAGTTTTCCACAATGAACATTAGATTTTTCTGCAGTAATCTTTGAAGCTTCCAGGAAGAAGATGGGGCCCCACAACAACGACTCTACCTGGTTAATATGATGTCATGATGCTGACAGTGTTACTATGAGACTGGTATCAGCTGCGGAAATGGTACCCCTTCTTACAATGTTCTGGCCAGAACTCCAAATAAAAACTTCAAAAACCAAACAAACAGACACACAAACAAAACCCTATCGACTACTCAGAGGCCATTTGCAATTATACAAAACAGCAATCTTGAAACTTAATCATTTTACTTTTACAGGATCCCATAGAAAACACATCACCCATGACAGTAGGAAGCAATACTGGAAGATGATGTCCCCACTCTCTGCCATGTTCTCTGGCAGAAAGAACGGGGGCAGAGCTGGACTCACTGCATGCAGTACTCTCCCTGGGGCTGAACAGGATGGTGAGTGTTCTGGTGTTCTGACTCAGCCCTCCCCTCTGGACACCAGAGAGAAACACACCCACTGAGTTGGGAGTCTGTCAAAGCAGGAACTCGTTTAATGGTGTCAAGCAGGGAATTATATAGGGTTGTAATGGGGGTTGAGAGGCCTGGAATGGGCCAAGGTAGAGCAAGGAACAAGGGCCAATAATATTCTGCCATGTTAGTGGTAGCTGGGCAGAGGTGAGTCTAGGTTGGGTAGCCAGAGACAGGTTTCCAAACTCGAGCTAGGCTCAGGAAGTCACACTAGGCCTCACCAAACTCAAGTTAGGCTTAGGAAGTCACACTTGGCCTCATGAGGCCCAACAACTCCCAACAAAGTTTGTCCTCAGAACTAGGGACACCATTTTGGGGTCAATTACTACTCATTTAGGGTTAGGAGTTGGGGTGGAAATTATGTAAGCCCAGAGATCAAAAAAAAAAAAAAAAAAAGAAAAGAAAAGAAGAGGAGAAACTGAATGGGATAATAGGTAGATTAGTATAAGCTTACTCACACTAATAATAATAATAGTGAGTAATAGAGTGAATATTTTGTGAGCTATTATTTATGGACAATTTACATTGGTATAGATTTTTATATATTGATACAAGTTCAAATAATATTTGTTATATTGAATATGTGCCTATTTCTGTTTACAATATTTGTACACCTATGCAAAGCTATTTTGTCAGATTGTAAGCATGCATGTTTCTACCTCTATTTAAGACATTTTGTGTATTGATACAATTTTAGGATATATTTATCATATTGCATTATGTATTTCTACCTCTGATCAAGATATTTATACATTGTTTACATTTTGATGTCATTGTCCTCCTTTATTGCACAGTTGTTTAAAGGTTGTTTAATATTCTGATATGAAGTCATAATCTTTACAATATATAGGTATTAAGTATTATAGGTCAATAGTCATTCATGTTTGTTATACTTTTAGTAAGACTAATTAGGTTCTTTAGATACATAGAGATTGTATTCTGCATAGATAGGTAATCTTCAATCACTTCAAAGGTCTGTAGAACATGGCATTTAAATAACTTAGGGTTCTGTTGATGTGAGACACGATTGCTCCTGGCAGCACCAATCTATTCCCGAGAGAGTGTTGAACACCAAAGACACTCCACTTAGAGTTTGTCTTCTTCTTAGTACAACTGGCCTTTGGGCAAGAAACTGCCCATGCCTTGATCACTGACAAAGTGCATGATGTCAAGACAATCAGGATACAAGAAAAAAGACTGTCAAATCTTGCCAAGACAGGGTAAGATCATTTTGAAAAATTTCTTGCCTCTGAAAATGGTCTGTCAGTTACGCTAGGCCTTAGCCAAAGTTGGTTGCTTCACCATTGCAAATGAGACTATGGGTGATTGCTCAGATTCCCCGTTGTCTCTGTCATCTACTGCACATTTTGGAAGCTGATTGATTGCACTTCCTGCCTACACAAGTAATATTATCTCCCTTCTCAGGCCTTTGATGGGGTTGAAGATTAGATAATCATAGTTACCGTCCTTTTATGACCTAGCCAAGCCATTTACAATACAAGACTTAGACTCCTTAGGATAGAATGTTTATTAAAACATTTAGCATATATTCCTTGCTTAATATTGCTTATGCTGGCTGTAATTCTAATCTTATACTTGATATCTGTTCTTAGCGTATATCATTTTGTATTGAGTTTGGGACTCTCTTATTTAAACAAAAGGGGGAGGTTTGTGGGAGCTCTTTCTGCTCCTTCAGCCAATAGCCTTAAGATACCAGCCCACTTGGGCATGGTCTCTTATACTATAAATGCAGTTGTAAAGCCTGTGCTCGCTCTCTTGGTTACGGCTGCTTGACTCTGTTCCTGTTCCCTGTTCGTGCAGAGGACTGTGATCTAGGACAGTGATCTGTGAGTCTCCCCTAAATAAATAACACTTTATTATACGTAATTCTGGACTAGTGTGGGATTATTTTGTAACTTTCATCATCATCACAATGCTACAAAAATTAGTCATCAGGGGGAGTTCCCTGATAAGTTCAATATTGCTCTCTATCTTGCAAAAAAAAAAAAAAGGTGTTTGGTGTCTTCAGCTACACCATGTATTTATGAGCAACAGCACTGGGAATGACCTGTTCTGTGTAGCATAACAATGGGGCTTCCCAGTACCTGTTACAAAGAGTTCCAATAAATAGCCCTGGTGACTGGGAACATCATTATTTATCCATGTGGGGCACCTCTGTGTAAAGTATTTAAAATCATGTTTGCTATTAATTTGTAAGATAGGGTGTATTTCTTCACAAATCTTTACTTTTGGTTGACCCACCCACTATTCATTGCTTTTCCCTGCTCCATCCCCAGTTAAAATTTAGCACCCATCATCCAATGCACCATTCTTTTATAAGACATGTGTCCTACTTTCCTCTTTTCTTGTATTTTTTTACTTTGTTACAAAATGCTAGGTTTCCAATTAGCTTCTTCACAGACATTTCATTTGAGTTGATCTTTCAGAAGTCCCCTCTTCACCACATATTTGAACCATTCGGTCCCCAGGATACTCAGTCTAATTTCATTCCACCTATATTCTACTATCCTAACCTCTTTTCCTCCATATTCCCACTAATGGTCTATTTGTAGATTCCTGGCTTCTACATGTAGTCTTACTAAAATATACAAAATGAAGTTTGTAGCTTAGACACACACATGTGACAGAATATGTCATGTTTGACTTCTGGGTCCTATATATTTGAACTCATCTTTTTTTTTCTTGTTACCTACATGTACATCTAGATTTCACACTTTCATTTTTATTTACACCTGAATAATATACTGGATTATATAGATAAGTATCATGTTTTTATTTACCCATGTTTCACTCCGTGGATATCTAAGTTGTTTCCATTTTCTAGATACAGTGAATAAAACATCAATGAAATTGATGGGCAAGTGCTTATCGGTAAAATAGCAAGTCTTCGGAGTTCATAATCTCAGTTTCTCTGAGATTAAATCCTTCCATCTTGAAGGAATCTCCTTAAAATACCAGGCATGGAAAGAGAGGTACAGGAACAGGATGCTCTAAGGCAGCGGTTCTCAAGTTTCCCTATGCTGCAACACTCAAATACAGTTCCTCATTTCTGATGACCCCATTCATAAAGTTATTTTGTTATTATTTCATATCGGCAATTTTCCTATGAGATTATTATGAATTGTAACATAAATATCTCATATGCAGGATACTTGATATGAAACCCCAAAGAGATTGTGACATAAAGGTTGAGAGACACTTCTCTAAGGGAAGGTAATATAATCATTTCCGCAGAGCAGCTACTAAAGTTTAGGAATAGAAAACTTCATAACTAAGGGAAATCACAGAAATTAGAAAGATTCACTAGTGCCCTCCTGCCTCAAGCATATATAATTGGTAAGCACTGTGGACACTGTCAGACAAGGTGAGCTGCACAGAAGATACTCAAACGAGCCATCAGCAGACACCAGTCAAGTTGCCTGGATCATAAAAGACCAGAAAAGCTGCCTGGAGGAGGTAGTGAATGGCTTAAAAGACGCTTCCTACATCCCTTGAGCTGTCTGAAAGCTGTGCAGTGATTCTCAGGTTTTCAACTTCATTAACCATCACACTCACAGGGTAATGCAACTGTCTTTGAGTCCTTTATGCTTCTATAAGTAACTGCTCACCCACACTCTTGTAAATCACCCAGCTGAAACTCATTAGTCCACTTTACTTTAGAGATGACTCAGTGGTTAAGAGTACTGTCTAATCTTTTAGATGACTCACTTCCAGCACCCTCACATGGCTACTCAATATGTAACCTTACTCTAGGGCATCTAATGCCCTCTTCTCATTTCATTGGGTAGAAGAAACACACATTGCACTAAGACATACATGCAGACAAAACACCCCTTTTAAAAATCTCATTGCATCAAGTTCAACATCTTTAGTTTCATAATATTGATTTGTCACTGCTTCCTTATCTGTGGTAAGTAGATGTTTGTCATTGTTTCCACAGAAATAGTGCCATGGGTCAGTTGTGTATTTGGGTCACACTGGAGTTGTGTATTGTTTCTTTTTTCATTTTATTTGCTTATATGGGAACACATACACTGATTTCAAAAGTTGATTCTCTAGTTCTAATTCCCACAGCAGTGTATGAACTCCTTCCCCCACATTTATGCAAACATTGGTTATCATTTCTATTTCTGATGATGGCATTGTAGCTAGGGCAACATCAAGTATTAAAGAGGTTCTAATCTACATTTTCCCTGATAGGTATATGTCCTTTTTTATTTGGTTATGCTTTACTTTCCTATTATTAATTCTAGGAATATATTAAAGACTAGTGGTGAGAAGATGCATCCCTGCAACTCTCCTACAATTGTCTTAAACTGATCACTTAGCTCTCCACAGACTTTGACTGTTGCAAAGGTATCTTTATAGGCATTTTCTAATATTCGCATGTTTTTCTCTGGATAACTGTAGAACCTCATTATTTACCAAAGTCCTTTCCTCCAAATGTTATCTAATGCCTTCCTCAAGTCGATGTAACAGACACAGTCTTTTCCAAATTCTTTGTATTTTTCTGCCAGTTGCCTCAAAGTGAAGATTTAATCAATTGTGCTCCTGTTAGCTCTAAATCTGCACTGGGCTTCTGCTAGGATTTCCTCTGTTCTGCCCTTGATCCTTTGCAGGATAATGGAGATCTTGCTGCTAGGTCACAACAAACTAATGCCTCTATAATATGAGCAGTCCAGCTTGTCCTTCTTCTTGTGTATGGGAATTATGGCTGGGCACTTCCATTCCGCAGGAATCACTTCATGTTCCCATATCTCTCGAAGAGTCTGAGAAGTGCCTTGGCCCCTGAGCCTATTGTAGCCACCTCCAGCTCCTCCACTGTGATGTCATCCACTCTTGGGACCTTCCTGTATTTCACTCTTCATAGCATCCTCTATTTCACACCTGTCAATATTTAATGGATGAGGAGATAGGCATGCAGACAGGTGGTGTGCGAATCAATAATTTGCATTTTGCCAATGATATAGCACTACTTTCTATAAGTACAAATGAGCTGCAGGTCATAGTAAATAAAGTGGTGGGAGTAAGTGAAAAGTTTTGTATGAAAGTAAACATCATGAAGACTCATATACAACACATGAGAAGGGCACACAGTATTTTTCCATTGTAATAAAGAATCAGAACCTCATGCAAACAGTCAACTTTGTCTATCTGGGTGGAAAACCTCAGTTCAAAGGAGTAAACTATTTTAGGCATCAGGAGGTAGACAGAGATAGAGAGGGCTGCAGTCCAGGCATTGGGAAAGGTTTAGTCAGAAAGATAGATAACAACAAAAAAATTTACAAGTATATGAGACACTTGTCTTGAGCTGCCTTCTTTACAACTTTGAAACCTGGACAATGAAACTGCTCTTCAAAACAGAAGCTGAATGTGTTTGAGAAGGCATGTCTCAGGAGGATTCTAGGTATCACACAAAGAGACAGGCTGCACAACAATGACATTAACAAATATCTCCAACTACAGAAGGAAGTAAACTACAGGATATGGTAATGGTGCTTGAGATACTTTGGCCATTTTATGAGAATGAATGACGGCAGATACCTGAAGATAGTACTGCTTGGAGGAGTGCATAGGATAAGGTGAAGAGGAAGGCACAAAAAGTGCTGGATAGACAGCATTAAGGAAGACTTAATAACACAAGCATCTAGGATGGTCCAGGATAGGAACCCCTGGAGAACCATCACAAATGGGCTGCCCATGTCTGCTTAAGCATTGGCGTGCCATAATGATGATGATGTTTTACTTTGGGTTTGTTTTTGTTTGTTCCTTTTTTATTTTTGTTTTCCTTTTTTTACTTTAAATTTTTGGCGTTTATAATATAATTACAACATATCTCTTTTCCCTTGCCAGTGCTTAGCTCACATTATGAGGGCATGTTGGTGAGATTTTAGATATGTAGTTTCTGACATTACTAGTTGTAATGGCTACTCTTGGTTGTCAACTTGATTACATCTGGAATAAACTACAATTCAGAAATAGATGACAGAGCTATGAGAGATTATTTTTGCTTGTTTTAAAGGGGTGAATTCACTTGTAGTCTGACTTTTGAGGCTGAAAGACGCACACTTCTGAAAAGAATCTTGAGGCTGGACATTACATCTTTAATCTAGGCCACACATTCTTCTGGAAGTGTCTATAAGAACAGGGAAGAATGGAAATTTTGCTCCTTGGAAGCTTGTGGTCTCATTTCCTTGCTAGCACATTCATTCCTTCACTGGCATTGAAGCCTACTTATTTGGGATTCCAACATATACTGAAGACCACCCACGACATCCAGGATTGTGGTCAGAGCGACTACTAGACCTTTGGATTTTCTGTACACAGCTAGTCATTGATGGATTAACTGGAAAGCAGCCTGTAATTCATTCCAATAAATCCCATATAGATATAAATATAAATATAGATAAATATATAGAGATAGATTCATTCTATAAATTCTAAAGAATTTTAAATACTCTAAAGAACCCTGACTATACAGATTTTGGTACAAGGAGTGGCTGTAGAACAAGAGAGTAGAAGGATGATTCCTTTAAGTATATGAATTAGGCTTTTCAATTTACCAGCACCTTCATGTACTGAAGCCTCTCAGGTCACTCAGTCTTCTGGGAGCTTAAACTGTACTGAAAGCCCATGTTGTGTTCTATATTGCAAAGTTTAGGAGATAAATGCATTTTATTACCCTGATTTAGCAATTATTAGTAGCGATGTATTTGGGGATCCTGTATATGAAACTTTTGACAATTTTGGATAAAATAAGTGAAATGATGCTACTGGCAGGTTGTTCTTACATCTCTGGATAAATTGATGAGGGATAGGGATATGTCCCATGATAAAACTAACCAACTTCTAGAATTTCAGAATACTGTGAAGAACTTAGTGATAAAATTGACTGGATCCAGATGCACATAATCAGTCTAAATGTTTCTAAGTGTGCCCTGCAAGAGAATCTTCTCTCCAGCAGCCACAGATCTCAAGTTGCAGAAAATCAAATGAAAGCCCTCATTATAAGGTAGACTGAACTACAGCACAAATTCAAGTTCCAGCCTCAGACAGTTGAAGTAAGGGCATTAATTAGTAAAGAATAGCATCCTATGACTTGTGATGGGGATATGTGGGAAAATCCCATTACAGCTGAGAACTTGAACTCTCATATTCTCAAGAGTTTATCTTACCTGAGGAAGTAGGACCATGCGCCCACACCTTGAAATACTGCCTTTCTCACATTTGACTGAGGAAATTAATCCTTCATGGTCTGCTGAACCAGAAATGATTTTCTCTGAAGGAAATGCCAGGCAAGGTAGTACTGATATTCCTCATGGACCACCAATAGTTGCCTCTAGACCTAAACCAAACATCCAGCAATGCAGGCTCTTAGATAGGGTAGTCCATGAGGAGGTGTTCTACACTACTAACGGGCTTAATGATTTTGCTAATTGATTCTGGCAGAAGTCAGGGAATATGTGTGGGAATGTGTTTTAATTGTGTGGAATAATGGCAGAAGGAACACAAAACTAGATGGGCCTGAGTTCAATGATATCCCTCTGAGTGGAGATTCTATGTTTAATATGGAAATTTGCGCAGTTGAAAACAGTTGTCAAAAGTTTATTGAATAATTGGCTGAATCATTTGTCAAAAGATGGCCTGAAAAGGAGTTGGAAATGCCTGACAACCCTTGGCTTAGGGTTAAATAAGGGATTTTATGACTCAGGGAAATTGTGATGCTAGGGAGCGTATAATGCTAAAACCTAATCCTCAACAATAGGAAAGTACAGAAGAAATGTCCTTCACTAATCTTATAAGATGCAAAATAGTAAGAGAGACACCAGTACATCTGAAGAGTTTTGTCGTCTCTCTTGTCCTTGTGGCAGACCTGAGGGTGGGAGATGCTGCTGCACCCATTGAATGAATTAAATGCACTGGGTTTAATTGGGTCCAGAGTCAGCACTGAATCATTTACAATAGGAAAGGTGAGAGCACTTATCATAATGGGAAACATAGAAATAACTGTTTATAATGACCTAAACTTAATGGGCAGGACAAGTAAAGTGAATTTTATAGTGGCATGACTCTTATGGACCTATGCTACTGGTCAATCATTCATGTTGTTTCCAGGCATAAAATAGAGATGATGCCTACTGAAATTTTTTGTTTTACCTACATAAGCAGAAAATTTCTCCAACAAGGGAAAGAAAGTCTACACTGGATTTTTAACAAAAGGTAAGCTAGGTGAGTGAATATATTCCAGACCTGAGTCAGACTGCAAACCCCAACAAAATACCTTAAAAGGGACTCCTAGGTTTCTCTAAGGAAGGACCTTCATAAAATAATGAAAAGTTTTACTGTTAGTTTTTCTCCAGTCCTTCCCCAGAGAGATCTAAGAGCTTTTGCCAGATAATCATATGCTAGGGGAATGGAAACAATCCTGGTTTCTGGGGTCTATAATATATTGGTTCTGAATTGATGCTGATTCTGGGAGATCCAAAGAAACTTTGTAGCCCTCAAGTTAAATTAGGGGCTTAAGAAAGCCAGGTTATTAATGGAGTTTGGCTTAAGTTCAAATCACAGCAGGCCCAGAGGATCCCTGAACTCTCCTGTAGTTATTTCCCCAATTCCAGAATGGATAATTAGAATAGATATTCTAAGAAGTTGTCAAAATTATCACATTGTTTTCCTGACCTGTTCAGTTAGAGCTACTATGGTTGGAAAGGATAAACAAAATCCTTTAGAGTTGCCTCTGCCAAGTAAAATAGTGAATCAAAATGAATATCACGCCCCTTGGAGGAACTGTAGCAATCTGTGCCCCACGAAGGACATGAAAGGTAGGGATGCCGGCTCACCATATCTCCTTTTAACTCTCCTATCCGTATAGTGCAGAAGACAGATGGATCATGAAGAATCACAGTTGACTACTGAGAATTCAATGGGGTAGTGACTCTGATTGTAGCTGAAGTACTGGATGTGGTGTCATTTCCTGAGCAAATTAACACATCTCCTGGTACATGGTATGTGCGTATTGATCTAGAAAATCCATTTTTCTGTACCTGTCCATAAGAACCACTAGAAGCAATTTGTTTTCAGTTGTCAAGGCCAGAATTATAGCTTTACAATATTACATCAAGTATATATTAATTCTCCAGCCCTGTGTTATAACTTAGTTAAAAGGAAGCTCAATTATCTGTCTCTTCCTCAAAATTTCACAGTAGTGCACTGTATTGATGACACTATATTGAACAAGTGAACAGGAGTAAGCAACCATGTTGAACTCACTGGTAACACATATATGGAGCAGAATATGGGAAATGAATCCAACCAAAATTCAAGGGTTCTGCCTCACTGAAACTCTTAGGAGTTCAGTGGTCTGGGACATGCTGAGATAATTCCTTCTAAGGTGAAAGATAAGCTATTGTCCCTGGCCCCACCACCAAAAAAGAAGCACAAGTTTTAGTGGGCATATTTGGATTTGGAGACAGCACATTCCCCACTTGGATGTGTTAATTTGGCCCACATACCAAGTGAGTAGGAAATCTGCTACCTTTGTGTGGGGCCTAGAACAGGAGAATGCTCTTCAACAGGTCCAGGTTGCTGTGAAAGCTGCTCTACCACATGGACCATATGATCAGGCAGGTCCAATGATACTTGAAGTGTCAGTGGCAAATAGGGTTGCTGTTAGGAGCCTTTGGCAGCTTGTTATCAGTGAGTCATGGAAGAGACCATTGGGATTTTGGAGCAAGGCTCTATCATCATCTGCAGCCAACTATTCTCCCTCTTAAAGACATCTCTTGTGGTCTCTGGGCGAAGAGAGAACTAGCCCTGCCTTTTACTAGCTACAGCACACAGGAGAGCAGGTCATGCACCCACCTGGGCAATACACTAGAGCTGACCTTGTTGTCCTGCTCAAAGATGACCATCCCTGAGGGAGTAAAAGCATGAATACTGAAACCCCTACTATGCTCCTACAACAATTGGGAAAGTGGGCCTTGCACCTTGGCTGGGCAAAACAGTACAGATGGCCTTGGTGATATGAGTGTGGGGGACTTGAATCTGACACCCCAAGAGCAGGAAAACAGGCCCTTTTAGGCTGCACTGGGTGGGCTGCCTGAGGCAGTATTGGAGAGCTCATCTGGTAGTGACTATGAGGAAAAGCTAACAAGCTGACTAACCCAGCTACCAACCAAGACAAGAACCAGGACTATGAGTTGGCCCACTCCAAAATCCACTGAACCCATGAACTGTTGGAGCATGTGAAGAGGACAAACCTATGTTGTCCGAGGTTTTCTGTCTCACCCAGTTCCGGCAGTTGTTAAGTCCCAAAGAAATCACACAGAGGTCTACATTAGTTATAAACTGATTGGTCCATTAGCCCAGGCTTTTTATTAACTCTTATAACTTATATTAGCCCATTATTCTTATCTATGCTAGCTACATGGCTTGGTACCTTTTTCAGCGGGGCAGTCACATCTTGCTTCTTCTGTGGTTGGGTCAGAACTACAGAGGAATGGTCTTCATCCTTCCCCAAATTCTCCTGTTCTCATTAACCCACCTCTACTTCCTGTCTGGTTGTCCCGCCTATACTTTCTGCCTGGCTACTGGCCAATCAGCATTTGTTTAAAATATAATTGACAAAATACAGACCATTCTCCCACACCAAACCTATAGATCCAAAACAGCAGGATCTCCATGACACAGGCCAACATGATTGTAGGCTGAATATTCTGTCCCTATAACCAGCTCTCAAATAACCACAGGAACTTAATATTAATTATAAATGCTCTGCCAATAACTTATGATTATTTTTAGTTAGCTCTTAAAACTAAAAGTAACCCATTTCTATTAATCTGTGTGCTGCCCCAGGCTTGTTTACCTCATCTATCAACTTCCCATGTTGCTTCTTATACTTCTGGCTGGTAACTCTTCATGACTCCCTTGATTTAGCCCTTCTTCTTTCCAGTGTTCTCTCTGCTTGAACATCCTGCTTAGCTTTAGGCCAATCAGCTTTTTATTAACAATGAGAGCAACACAACTTCACAGTATACAAAGATGGTTCCACAGAGCAGCTTATCCAAGAGAAGCCCCAGAAAGAGCCCATTATCAGTGGGGTAGCAGAAACCAGAGGCCTTGAAGCAGACCAATGACTTGGTGGCAATGAAAAATTGCAAATAAAGATTAACAGACTAAAGATTAAACTATGTCTCAGAGGTCACACTACAGGTTCCATGACAGGATTCTTCTTTTTGTTTGTTTGTTTGCATTTTTGCTTTCTTTGTTTTGGTTTTGTTTTTTCTTTTAAATTTGGTTTTGTTTGGGGAAAGAGAAGTTGCAAGAGCATATGGTAGGTGCAAGGGGACAGAGAGATAAGTGGGATCAGAATGCATGGTGTGAAATCCACAAGAATGAATAAAAGTTAAATAAAAGAGAGAGAGAGACAGTTCTTGGTGTGCTATTGGGCCTTAGTGGAAACTGAATGTTTGATGATGGGTTACCAAGTTACCAAGTGATCTGAGATACCCATCATGAGCTGGGTGTTATCTGACCCACCAAGTCATAAAGTAGGATATGCACAGCAGCAATCTATTATCAAATGGAAGTGGTATATACATGATCAGGCCTGAGCAGGTCCTAAAGGCAAGTAACATAAAGAAGTTTCCAAAATCCCTATGGTTTCTACTCCTGCTATAATGCTGTCTACTGCCAAGCATGATCTATAGTCTCATGGGGTGTGCCCCATTAATGGTTGACTGAGGAAGTGAAGACTAGGGCCTGGTTTCCTGATGGCTCTGTACATTATACAGGCACCACCCAGAAGTGGGCAGCTGCAGCATTATAACCCCTTTCTGGAACAATCCTGAAAGACACAGGTAAAGGGAATTCTTCACAGTGAGCAGAAATTTGGGCAGTACACATCGTTATACAGTTTGTTTGGAAGGAGAAATAGCCAAATGTGTTATTGTTCACTGACTTATGTGCTCTAGCCAATGGCCTGGCTGCATGGTCATGGCCTGGAAAGAGCATGAACTGGAAAACTGGTGAGAAAGATATCTGGATGTATGTGGATAGGTCTCTCCAAGTGGGCAAAGGATGTGAAGATACATATGTCCCATGTAAATATTCAACAAAAGGTCACTTCATCTGAAAGAGACTTCAATAATCAAGTAGATAGGATGACCTGTTACATACATAGCCAGGCTCTCCCTTTTCATTCCTGTTATTGACCAATGGGCCCATGAACAAAGTGACCATAGTGGCACAGATGACGATTATGCATGGACTCAGCAACATGAACTTCCATTTAGCAAGGCTGCCCTTGCCAAAGCTCCTCCTAAGTGCCAGATCTGCACATAGCACACACCAACATTCACCACCAGATATAGCACCATTACCCCAAATAAGCAGTCAGCAATCCAGTGGCAGGCAGACTACACTGAACCACTTCTTCCATGGAAAGGACACCACTCTGTCCTTACTGGAGCAGATACTTATATCTGCTTATGAATTTGCCTTTCCTGCATGGGATGCTTCTGCCAAAACCACCATCTGTGGACTGCAAAATGCCTAATTTACCGTCATGGTATTCCACAGAGTATTGCTTCTGATCAAGGAACTCACTTCACAGTAGAGAAGTGCAACAGTGATCTTGGAATCCACTGATCTCACCATGTTCTCCACCATCCTGAAGCAGCTGGCCAGAATGAATTCCCAAAGAAACAGTTACAGGACCAATAGGTGGCAGAGTTCTCCAGAAGGCAGTATATGATTTCAATCAGTGTCCAGAATATTATATATTTTTTCTCCCTTAGCTAGGATCCATGTGTACCAGTAATCAAGAGGAAGGGGAATAGTTCCTTTCACTATCCCCCTAGTGACCCGCTAGGAAATTTTTGCATTCCTGTAGCCTCAACCTGAAGTTCTGCTGGTCCAGAAATTTTGGTTCAAGACAGGGGAGCATTCCTGCCAGGAGCTGAAACAAACATTCCTTTGAACTGGAAGCTCAGACACCCCCTGGTCACATTTGGCTTCTAATGCCCTTAAACCAACAAGCTAAGAAGGAACAAACGTTATAGGAAGGGTGATTGTTCCATGTTACCTTGGGAGAAGTGTTTTCCTCTCTATTCATTTTGCTGTTTAACACAGTGAGATTAACCAGAGCCATCTGTGAGACTGAGGGTTTGGACCTATGTGTTAGAGTCTGGTGGGCTCAGCAGAGGTCTGTAGCTAAAGGCAGTAATTATTTTCCTACAACCCATCAATAGCCAACATTTGAGAGGTAAAGAGTGGGCTCTGTGAGCCTTTCCCTTTCCTAGACTACTTGTGGTCTAGGGTGAGGTCAATGCAGGTAAGTACGGTTGCTGTTCATTACTGATTACAACAGCTGTATGGAGCCTAGAGAATGGCATGTGTAAGTCTTCCTCCTCTTTCCCTTCTTATTCTCCTTCCTCCTCCTCTTTCTCAGTATTCCTAGAGCCATAGATGAGATAGAGTAACTGACGTTTTTAGGGCTGGTATCACATACCTCTCTTGTTTTCTACATCTGGGACAGTCAATAGTCTATGCATTCACCACTGCATTAAACATTTTTTCCTTTGTTTTATCTACAAGCACTTTTAGCATAAGTCACAGAAGACAAACTTGTCACTTATTTAGTAAAATGACAAGACCACTATCCTGTAGTGAAAGCAGTACACACAGGATGAATTCAGCCCTAGGCTGTTAGCAAGGGCCTTACGAGTGACTTCCACCTATTTCTTTTCAGAATTCAAGCTCCTTAAATGTCTCTCTCCAAGACACAATTGCAGTATTTGGTTTGGGCTTTCATGTTTGTGTTAGCGATGGGACACTGGCATCTGAAATTAGCCTGTTATCATGTGGTATAAGTTGTAGCCAGGGAGGCTAGTAGTCAAGTCGAGGTTAGGCTGCCTTTCAGGGTTCAGAACTCGCTGTAGGGTGATACCGGGGTGCAGCGTCCTCCTAGATCCAGATCTGCTCTAGGCTGGCAGCAAGCATGTGGGGAGGCTGTGCAGAGCGGTCCAGGGCAGCCTGACAGCTGGAGCTGTGTGGAAGGCAGCCCCTGACGCAAGGGGAGGGACTGGTCCCCGATAGGGCAGGGACACTTACCCGGAAACAGAGGTTGGGTGGTTTTAGCTGATTGGCTGCGTGTTAGAAGAAGGATGGAGAATGGGCGGTTTTAGAGGGGTGACGTAAACGGAAGCTGGGACTAAATTTGTGTGAGCACTGGAAAGTGAACTGCGGAGGCGAAGCCACAAGTGCCAAGGCCCCTTGTCTGTGGTTGCACCGGGGCCTGTACCGTGGGGAATCGTGTGGTGTAGTCTTGGGTGCGGAGGACACGGCCAGGTGTCGCGGGGACGCGAAAACTCCCCGGAGCCAGTGTCGCCGGACAGGGCGGCCTGGGAAAGTCAGCAGCGCGGTGGCAGCCCTGGACCTTCCAGGTCAGAGGAGCTGCGGGGCTTGGACACAGGAGGGAAGGGACCAGAGATGCGAACATAAGAACTGGAATAATCCTGTTTCCCCCCCCCCATTATCTTCTGATGCAAAAATATTCTTATAAGAACACTTACGTAGAATATTTGAATATATCTGTTGATGTATGCAAACGCGGTTCTGTTAGCAATTGTGTAAAGCTATTGAAATTTACAATCATGCATACTAACTTACGTGTCATACCTCTTCCCTCTGCAAGAGATTGGCATATGGACCTGGGGACTTGATTTCCAGTGAACTTTTAGTTATTAATCTGAAAGGGATGCCTGAAAATTTCGTTGAATCTGATTTTTTTTTTTTTGCGAGTTCCGCAAGTACGGTTGTAAACATTAATCTTTAAAAGTAAACTTTATTTATCATTAAGTTTTCATCGTGAGACATTCATTCTGTGCTGTAAACACAGTATTCTGAAAAGTCCTTGCCGACTTGATGGTACACACCTTTAATCCCAACACTCAGAAGGCAGAGGTAGGTGAATTGCAGTGAGTTGGAGGCCAGCAAGATCTACATAGTGAGTTCCAAGACAGCCAGAACTCCATGGTGAGATCGTATCTCAAAAAACAAAAAAAACAACGACAAGAAAAAGTAGACAAACGAAATGTGTTTCGTTGTGCATGTGCTGAGTTTGTAATGTTGCAATTTAGAGTCTGAAAAAGCACGGAATGCTGTTTTAGTATCAGATCACAGTATTTCCACAGTTAAAATAGACATTATAAGCCAAGTGGGGGTGGGACATGCCATTAATCCCACCACTGGGGAGGCAGAAACTGGTAGATCTTGGAGTTCCTTGCTAGCCTGGTCTACAGAGTGAGTTTAAGGACAGTGAGGGTGACAGAAAGAAACCCTGTTTGGGAAGATAAACAATGAAAATGAGAAAAAAAAATTAAAAGGTATTATAGTGGCCTCTGCTGCCACCTGGGGCCATGGTGACATCCCAGCACCATCTGCTTCTAGGAACCATGTCTGGATCCGTGGTTCCACCATTGCCTGGGT
Source organism: Ondatra zibethicus (assembly GCA_004026605.1). Lineage (NCBI taxonomy): Eukaryota > Metazoa > Chordata > Mammalia > Rodentia > Cricetidae > Ondatra > Ondatra zibethicus. The sequence continues at coordinate 28,733 of PVIU01017537.1, forward strand.
CTGTGGCCCATTTTTTTCACCAAAGGCCACATGAATGTTCCATATATAGGTTTTCCTCAGGACTTCTTTGCAAATTGCTCTGCCAGTGTTTGACCTGTGTGTGAATGAGTCTCACTTCTCACAGAGTAAAGTGAACATCTCAGATGAAAAAAGAAAAATTTCTCAAAAATTTCTCCCTTCTTTGTGTGTATCCTTTTGGGAACTGTAAGACTTCATAATTTTTGGTCCATGATCAATTCTGAACCTCACTGTATATAACATTCTTTTCTGAATCATTCAGTACCATTTCTGCTCTGAGTTTTCAGTGAGCTGTGATTGGACGTGGGATTCAAGTTACAGTAACTAAAAATGCTATGTAATTATTTTCACTATTCTGACACTGCAGGACAGTTGGGGAATCACTTGTATGATCCTGTATTTAGTTTTCTCTTCACCTGTTGAGCACAGCATTGTGTTAGAAATCTAGGTGCTTCCTGAACAATCTTTTTCTCATGTGTAGGGCTAACTAATCACCCAGACCTGTTTACCTGTGCAGCAGAAAAAGGGCCTAAAAGGAGAGAGGAGACAGTAGCTAAGGTTCCAGGTATGTTGGAGAGATTGAAGAAGGGCTGGCAAATGGTTTGAATGAATGTGGAAGTGGGACATGAAATCAGTTTTGCCACATTCTATTTTACTAGACATAATTCAGAAGACTTCCACTTAGAAAAATCTCAGGGTTTTCCTATTGTAGGCATGAGAAGACTTTCCACAGAAAATTGATAATGGAGCCAAGTTAAAATTTTATGTGAATAAGCATATGAACGGTGTCCTTACTCCACTCACCTCACTGACCGTTTCTTCATACTGTGGTCTTAATATATTATAAAATAATGGAATAAATGCCTCTGGTTTTATTCATTCTTTTCAGAACTTTAGAGCCTTTGGTATTCTAGCATATTCTCTACATTTTAGTGTTAATGTCTCTGTTCCTGAAAATAATGCCAACAGAGTTTTCATAAGAATCAGGAAATATATTTATAGACTGTTAAACTCCTTCTATACAGTCTTCCCATGAATATCTCCTATTGTCTTTTAGGAATTAGTGTAAATATTTAGAAAAGAATATTTAGAATAGAAATATTTAGAATGTAGTAAAGGTTTATACTTGTTTACTACTTGTAGGTTTTCTTCCAAGACCTGTGACTTCACTAGCACTACCAAAACTGGCTAGGTTTCCAGTACCAGGCATGATTTCCTTCTTGTTGAAGGTCTTAAGTTCAATTAGAAGCTGTTGGTTACCACCAAGGTATGTGTGACACTCTTGTACCCTTGGTGCTATCATGCAGTGTAGATCATTGCTGTGGTTCATAGGTATCATAGCTGGGTGGGACTGTCGGTTGGCTTCATCCTCTGCATGTTGCCTTCTGGTACCATAAAAGCTAGTCCCCACAGTACAAGCTTTAAGATCATATTCATCTGGAATTCTCTGGGTTTTGTGTCTGAAGTGTATGGATTCTTCAACATCAGGGACTCATCTTATACTTCTGGAAAGCCACCATAGGCAATAGTAATAGTGTATAATGATTTGGGAGTCTTCTGGACAGCTGTGACCAACAGCTTCAAAACAGACTTTGTTAGAAAATCTATGGCTCTTGTGAGGAGCATCATCAGCCCAGATGGGAAATTTTCATTTATATTCTAACTGTATTTGTATGCATGCATTTATATGTATCATAGGCATTTTTATAGATGGATAGTAGTATGGTTTCTTAGGATTGTTTCAGACTTCCCTTTTCCATAGTTCCCCATAATTCAATTTCTCCCCTACTTTTCCATTTCTCACTTTAGATCATGTATTCCCTGTTACTCCTGTCTCCCCACACCCCACACCCCACAGTGGTCTCCTTTTACTTTTCTGGTTACTGCAGTCACTCTAGGTTATATACTCACATCTGAAGATTTGGAGCTAGGGACTTCCTATGAGAGAGAACATGCAATATCTGTCTTTCTGGGTCTGCATTACCTCACTCAATATGATCATTTCTAAGTCCACGATTTCAATTTCTTTACATCTGAATCGTATTCCATAGTGTATGTGTACCACACTTTCACTGTCCATTTGTCAGTTCAAGGACATTTAGGTTGTTTCCATTTTGTAACTATTGTGAATGAAACAGCAATGAGTACGGTTGAATAAGTAGCATAGGATCTGTTTAGTGGAATGTTAAGTCCTTTGAGCATATGCTAATGAATGGAACAGCTGGGACATGTGCTGAATTTATTTAATGTGGGGGTTTGTTTATTTAATTGATGAGTCTCTATTTTGGTTTCCAGTGTGGCTAGTTTTTTTTATTCATGGAATTTTTATTTCCTATGGTTTTGTTTTTATGTTGTTGCTGGTTGTATTGTTCATAGTATTCTTCCTTTTCTTTGAAAATTAGTGATTAGCTATTTTGTTTATGGTTGATTACATCCCAGTTCACATGAAATTTATTATTTCCCGTGTTCTCATGGATTATTCCTCTGACTGTCCTGTGTTTGTGTTACCTCTAATTTATTGTTGGCAGTGCTGCTTTAGTGACATCGTTTGTGTTAATTCGTGGCTATCTTGAAATGCACTGATGTCTTCATCAATTTTAAGGAGTAGTTTTCTTCGTGCAACAAAATGCTTGATGGTGATTTCCTTTTCAAGCTTCAAATGTTGTTTTATGCTACTCTGTCTTTGGGATCATTGATCAGACATCTGGTAGAATTCTGTTGCTTTGGTCTTTTCATGTGGTTGAACATTGTATTCTAATGACTTTCAGTATTAATTTTTAACTCTTCCTTTTTGACCCCTTGATTTAAAAGGGAAGCAAGCCATCTATCTATTCATTGTTCCTGAAAGAGAAACTCAAAGAAGAGAAACAATAAGAAATGGCTAATTCTCCAGCAAACATGCCACAGGTCAGTGGTCCTTTCTACTTTTTATCTAAATATGTTTTATTTTCATACATTGAAAGCCTTGAATTTTCTGCTTTTAATATTTTTTTAATTTTATTATGAAAAATGATGCAAACAAGCAAACAGTATCACTCATTGAAATTAAGCAGACCCAAAGACTATACAACTCAGTGTACTTTTATATAGGCACAGTAGTCATAGGGAACAGAAGCCTTGAAGTCTGGGGTTTATTTTATATATAGGTATGAGCTCCTATCCAAAGTGTTGCTGGTACAGAGTCTCTGCTATTTTGTGGGTGTCTGTGTGCTCTGACTGTTTCCGATGATAAACCGAAGGTCTTTATTTTCATGTAGTCCCATCTGTTGACACTTGGGTCAGTTCCTGTCCTGTTGGTGTTCTTTCTAATCAATAAGTCCTTGCCGATGCCAATATACTGATGGATATTCCCTATGTTTTCTAGGTTTCTGTGTTTCTGACTTTAAGTAAGGCTTTTGATCTATTTTGAATGAATTTTGTACAAGGTGAAAAATAAAAATTTAATTTCATTCTCCTGCTGGATCCAAGTTGACCAGCACCATTTGTTGAAAATGCCATATTTTTGTAATGTATCTCTTTGTCTCATTTGTCAGATTTTAAGTAGGCATAGACTTTTATTTTCTTTTTGGGTCTTCTAGTTTATCATCCCCCTTTCTGATTTTATGATGATACCAGGCTATATTTATGACTACAGTTTATAATATAATTCCATAAATCCTCATTTATAACACTTTTCTCATTTTTCTCCTTCCCAGATTATTCCCATTCCCCACACCCAGGACAAATATCTCACATAAACTTATGACCTTTAATTTAAATATATTTCCACATTGACTTATGAACAAAAAATATATTGATGCCTAATTGCTGTAGAAAATGGACTATATCCTTATATACTGTTGAACAAGGGTTCATGTGCCATGTAGCCTTTATTTGTGATATCTGTCCCATTTCCTTGAATCATGGTTATAAAAATGCATATTGAGACACATGGATTGGTTTCCATAACATCTTAGAAATGTATGGAATTAAAAGAGACTTAAATCTTGGTTCTTAGTACTAAATAATACTTGATTCCTGATACTAAAGTTTTCAACATGCTATATAATACAGAACATGGCAACTCTGTGTGACTTGATTTTGCCATGAAACTGATGTTCTTGAGTGTAGATTCAGATTGTTGTAGCATGAATAATAAAAACCCAGAGACAGATATTGGAGTTCAACCTGAATATCAGAGCAGCAAAGCAGCCAGCCACTAGAAGGACTTTTTACCTCTACAAAATCTTCAGACCAAAGGGGCGAGATCCTGTCTCCATGAATCCTCAGGCTCCCCACTCCACTTAGTTCTTGTCTCTTCCCCTTTATATTCCTCTCTTGGCCCAGTCATATCACCCTTGTCTCCACCTTTCTAGTGCTTTCTACTGCTGGGATCACCTTTGTGTGAGCTCTGTTTCTTTTTTAGACAGATTTAATCTTGTGTAGCCATGGGTGGCCTTGAACTCACAGAGATCCCTCTGTCTCTGTCTCCCAAGTCCTGGGATTAAAGGTGTGTGTCTCACTTCCTGGCCTGTATGACTGACTAGTGTGGCTGCTTTATCCTCTGATCTTCTGGCAAGCTTTATTTATTAAAATACAAATAAAATATGCCACTATAGATTGATTTACATTGTTGTCTACTTGTATTTCTTTTGGGTGTTTAATATCATGATAATGATGGCGTGCCCACGTGCTTGTTGACACTTGCTATCTGTTTGTCTCAGAAGAATTGCCGTTCACATCACGCACTTAGTTAAGATGCTCAGTGGTAGCTTGCTAAACTAGAAATACCAGTATTTTTCCTTTGTCTTTTTTTCCCCCCAAACAGCATTCCTCTGTGCTTTTGGGGTTGGACTCATTGTAGCATTATGTGGAATGCTTCAGAAAAAAATGTCTTGAGGTCACTGACTGATTGATGCGCTGAAGCAATCAAATTTGATGGAGAAAGAACATTCCTCATGATTATTATTTTGCTCTAATGTCTTTCTGTTTGAGTGTTAGCTCTCTATGCCTACCCTGAAGCTGCAGTGTTTTAATGTGGAGATTTTAGATACAGGCTTTGACCTGAGGTTTACATTTCTATCCAGTATTCATGGCAGGGACACAATATGTCACTGCTTTGCATTTTCATAGAAATAACAGGAGAATCACAAACACTCTAACGTAAAATCTGCTAGACAATATGGTATAAGTACTGAAAACGAACACATAGAGGACTATCAAATTCAGACACAATAGCTGACGTTTTCTCCTGAGCCATTCTTCTGTACTCTGTTATATTTGCAAAGCTCTGAAAGTATGTGTAATTTGCAGAATTTAACATATTTGTTTACTCACATGAAATCTATGTCATTTTGTTAATCCCATTGACAAAAATAAGATCACTGCCACAGTATGACTCAAATTTGAAGTATGCTTGTTTTTTTTTATTGAGGTGCACCCATGAGCTGGCCAGCAACTCCTCCTTAGGTTAAAGAGAGCAGCCCCAACTCCTCCTTTGGTTAAAGAGAACAGCCCTGAACCCCGAGTCCATCTTTTGGGCCCCTTTCAGGAGTAAAGCCACAAATTGTTTTATAGAAGGGAGACAATTGAGCAATAAAAAAATAAAAAATCTTTTCAAAAAACATCAAATAGTCACCATATAATTAGGGAGGGGTAAGGGAGAATAAGGATATTCTCAAAAACAAATCAGGGTCATAGGTTGGTATTGGGGAAAGCCGCTAGTTCGTTTCTCAACCACCTTGATAACTCGAAATAATCACACAGAAACTATACTATTTAATCATAGCTTGGCCAATCACTTAAGTGTATTGCTTGCTAGCTCTTATATCTTAAATTAACCCATTTCTATTATTTTATATTTTACCATGACACTTGCAGTTTTCTGGCTAGGTTCCAATGCAACTGTCTCCAGCAGCGGCTGCATGGCTTCTCCCTGATTCTGCCTACTCTCTCTCTATGTCTCTTTCAACCTGGCTTTACTCTGTTAAGCCATTGGCTGAAAGCACCTTTTTTATTAACCAATGGCATTAAAACATAGTCACATCATACATCACCTCCCACATTAGTTTGGGGAAGGTCAGGTTCCAGGAAATAGCACCCCTCAACTTTCACAGTAAATAGAAACTTAATTTTAGAACTAGAGCATAAAGACTCCTGCCTTCAAAATGGAGTCGGGCAGCTTCCTCAGCTTCTGAATGAATCCACATTTATTACACTTGCATGTACATGTTTAAGTTAGCTATAACTTAAACAGTATTTATTTGATTTTTTTTACTTCCTTCAATTTTTATTACTCTTTGTGAGTGAAATGAAATATTCTTCAAAACTTCTAAAATTGTCTATGTTGGTTTATGCATGTGCTTAGAAAAATTTTAGATAATATCAAAGTAGATTTTTTATCTGCTTTATAGTGGCCCAAATATTCTTATAAAATTAATTTCTTGGAATACTTGATCTAATATGTTAATATTAAATGAACAGTATTCAGTGCTATTACTATCTTTCTTACTATGGAAAAAAAAGTGAAACTCTTTTGTCTATAAAATCAGTCATATATTCTGCCTTCCATAACTACCCCTTTGCTATTTAATGGTGTGGCATTGGACCTAGAGTTTAAACATCCCAACTAAGCCTGTTAAAATAGAGTCATGTAAGTCCCAAGTACAGACAGGATTGATTCAGTGTCACCTTTCCTCATCACAGAGTTCCCCTCTGAGACATGTCTGTTATGATCCTGTGTAACAAAGCAGACCATGACAAATAGTTAACGATGTCCCAACTGTAAATGTCTGCTATTTCATGTATACTGCTGGTGAGATTATTCTGTCATCCTGTTTTCACAGAGTTAAAAAAATCCATTATAGAATGTGACCATATTTGAAATTAGCTTTTTGAGTAGTTGTCTTCGTTCATTTGCATCCTGTCTCAGTATGTTCTGGAAAGCACTTTTCCTGGCATCATGTGATCAAAACGTACTTTGTGTTTCAGGGTCTGTTGACTTTTGGGGATGTAGCTGTGGACTTCCCACAGGAGGAGTGGGAATGCCTGGACTCTGCTCAGAGGGCTTTGTACATTGATGTGATGTTGGAGAATTACAGCAACCTGGTCTCTGTGGGTGAGAACATTTTGCCTATAGAATTCCTCACTCATCCTTTGTATGTACTGACTTTATAGGTTATAAACTCTCTGTTAAACTGTCATTGAAGCTATAGGAGACTAGGAAATTTTGATAGTAGAAAAGAACTATTTCATGGTATTTAGTATTTTCTGTTTTTGAGCACCCTTCATTTAGTTTCCAAGATGCATTCATGAAGTCAGTAGCATAAAATATTTCCACCAGATTCTTAAACCTCCATGTCCTTTGTAGTTGTTTAGCAGTGGCTATGAGAATGAACCATGGAATACAGCAGCCCCACATGGGAGTTTATTGATAGAGGGTTAGGGGGGACTTGTGACAGCCAGCTGGGAAAGAGAAGCAGTACAGAAGAGAGGGATGGGGAAGGGCAGGTAGAACTTGCTTATAAGTTTAAGGGCCCTTTTTGCATGCCTACAGAGCCTTACACAGCCACGCAACACATGATGTAGTGACATACGGCTTTGGGCCCCTGGGCTGACTAAGTATTTGTGTGAATGCTGGCGTATAGATCCTGCTGCATACAGGGGGCTGGCCAGCTTAATGCCTAGATCCTAACATTCCCACTTTTGTTTACTATTAAAAGGTGAGGAATTAAAGAGCATACCAGGTAGGGCAGGGATGGGGGTGCCTAGTTCTCAAGACTGCTTCCTGCTGATATAGGGGGTGTCGACCATCTTTGGGGGACCTGTTAAAGATGGAGTGCTGGCCATGTCTTGGGGTAGCTGGTGATTTCTCTGCCATCCAGGCTGTGTGGAAGTGTTTGGTGTCTCTTGGACCTAGTGAGATGCTGTCATAGCAGAAGATAAAGTTAAATTTAGGAAAAAAATATTTTCTTACATCCTGGTAATTGAAGGAGGGGAGTGTCAAGACCAGAGACAGGTGGGGAGACTTAGGCTGTCTATTGACAGTACTTATCTGGAGTGCATCTTACCTGTTCTAAGAACTTTGAAGGCTTAATATAATAGTAACATGGAGAGAGAAATCTGGAACATGTTTTATTCTTTTAAAAGTCTCAAATCACATTTTAAAAAAATTACCAATTAGCTTTTGTCTTTACAATCCTTAAAGCACCTGTTCTTTCCCCATCACCATGGCATCACCTTAACACTCAGGAGACACAGGTGGTTGATCTCTGAGGACTGTTAATAGTACAGAATTGTATTGAAATCTGTTTTGTGAGTCTTCTGTTTTTGAATCTTGGGGTGTGACTGTCTCTGTGGTGTTGTTGTCTCTTATGACTCAGGCATGTTTGATAGTCTTGTGCCTCCAACTCTGTGGCTAACAGCAGATAGTCCTGTAACAACAACTGACTTGTTTGACTTGTAGAAGTTTTGAATAAGTCATTGGTGATACATAGACAGGAGATCGATCGAAGCAGGGTGTTATTAATATAAACAGGAGAACATGGATCAGCCTGGGGGAGGAAGAGAAGTCAGGAAGGAAAGCATATGGGGTTCCCAATCTGGCAGAGTACAGTTGTGGGGTAAAGCCTCATTCTTCTGAAATTGGGGATAAGGCAGTTGATCTTGGTGTTCTCTGAAACTTAAAGGAGCAGCGTCCTGTCAGAGTTTCTGTGTATGAAGAAGGATGAGCTTGAGGGGGAGGGGTAAAGGGTTTGAGATGAGATAAATGAATGCAATGAGGAAGGCCCTTAAGCTTAGTAGCTGTTGGAGTTACAAGAACTACTTTGTAGGCGCCCTGCCATTTAGGAGAAAGATGTGAGGGGCATTGGTCTGGGGGAGAGAGAAGAACCTGATCCCCAATGTTCATCAGAGATAGACAAGGGTCATACATAGTTGAGGTCGAGAGTAGTCACTAAAGTTCCATAGATGGGAACAGAGGTGATAAAGTAAAGGGGTGAAGAGGTGGTCTGGGAGAGGCAAGAGTTTAGGTGGGAGACTGGTGGTTAGAACCGACTGCCCATGCACAATATCAAAGGGCAAGATGGAAAGAGGTCATTTGCGGAGAGCCTGGAGCCTGCAAAGAGACAGAGGCACAAAAGATAAGACTATAAGATTGGGTTACATATTAGAAGTCAATTCCTTTATTAAAGTGGTAGAGTTGGAGGTATAAGAACCCAGTTTTGTTTTGTTTTGTTTTGTTTTCTATTTGGGAGAGGTTTGCCATAAGAAGGGGACATGTACCTTGACCAATTTATCCACTCTGGCTACTTCTTGCAAAGGGAGAATGGTTACCAGACTGGTTGGTGTAGGGTGTGGCCCACCATGGCATCAGAATGAGTGACAGGAGGGGTGAAAGTGGGTATAAGAGTTGGGCAATTAGAGAGGTCTGTTGCTAGAGAAGAAGAGGCTGCTTTATAGAAGCTTTTCAGTTTCAGGAGGTCCCATTTATTAATTGTTTCTCTCAGTGTCTGTGCTGCTGGGGTTATATTTAGGAAGTGGTCTCTTGTGCCAATGCGTTCAAGTGTACTTCCCACTTTCTCTTCCATCAGGTTCAGTGTAGCTGGCTTTATGTTGAGGTCTTTGATCCATTTGGACTTGAGTTTTGTGCTTGGTGATAGATATGGGTCTATTTCCATTCTCCTACACGTTGATATCCAGTTATCCCAGCACCATTTGTTAAATATGCTTTTTTTTTCCATTTGATATTTTTTGGTTCTTTGTCAAAAATCAGGTGTTTGAAGGTATGTGGATTAATATTCGGGTCTTCGATTATGTTCTATTGATTCAACTGTCTGTTTTTATGCCAATACTAGGCTGTTTGAGAAAGACACTTAAGGAAATGTTCAATCTTCTTAGTCATCAAAGAAATGCAAATGAAACTCTGAGATTCCACCTTACACCTTTAAGAATGACCAAGATGAAAAACACTGATGACAACTTATGCTGGAGAGGATGTGGGATAAAGGGAACACTTCTGCGTTGCTGGTGGGAATGGAAACTAGTACAGCCCCTTTGGATGTGAGTGTGGCGATTTCTCAGAAAATTAGGAAGCATCCTTCCTCAAGACCTAGAAATACCACTTTTGGGTACATATCTAAAGGATGCTCAATCATGCCACAAGGACATGTGCTCAACTATGTTCATAGCAGCATTGTTTGCTATAGTCAGAACCATAGGAAACAACCTAAATGCACCTCGACCGAAGAATGGATAAGGAAAATATGGTACATTTACACAATAAAGTACTCCACAGCAGAAAAGAATAACAACATCTTGAATTTTGTAGGCAAATGGATGGAGCTAGAAAACATCATTTTGAGTGAGATAACCCAGACCCAGAAAGACAATTATTCCATGTACTCATTCATAGGTGGCTTTTAAACATAAAGCAAAGAAAACCAGCCCACAAATCACAATCCCAGAGAACCTAGACAACAATGAGGACCCTAGGAAAGACAAACATAGATCTAATCTACATGGGTAGTAGAAAAAGACAAGATCTCCTGAGTAAGTTGGGAGCATGGAGATCTTGGGAGAGGGTTGAAGGGGAGGGGAGAGGCAGGGAGGGGAGCAGAGAAAAATGTAGAGTTCAATAAAAATCAATAAGAAAAAAAAGAAGAGGCCGTAGGTGCAGAAGGAGCAGTTGAAGTTGAGGACAGAATAGTAGAGGTTCGTTAGCGGAACTGAGATTAGTGAGAGGCTCCTTCAGTTCAGATTACATAGTTAGAAGGACATGAGATGGAAAACAGGAAACACGGAGAGAGTGTATACAACTGAGATAGAAGAATGCTTGAATATATGGTGATTCCTTCCATTTACCCGTCTACTGGCAGAAGTTAGAAAGGTCTCCTAAAATTTCAGCGTCTAAAGAGCCATTAGGTGGCCAATTTGAGTTATTATCTAGGTGATATTTGGGCCATTTCCTAATACAGAGGTGAGCGAGTCTAGAAGCCTTTACATATGACTTTAAGTATAGGAGTTTTAGGTTTTATCATAGACATCCCAGAGGAGTTGATGGGCTTATACTTTTTTTTTTTTTTTTTTTGCCAGTTTTGTTTCCTATGAATCAGGCAGAAAAAAGAAAAAATGAGGATCTAACAATAACAACTCAAGCTGCTTAGTGGCTTTTCAGCCAAAAAATGAGGGCCAAGGCATTGAGCCTGAAAGAAGAATGTGAGGCCAAGAGACTTGAAGGCCTACGCCTAAAGGACCATTAGGTCTGAGAAATGAAAGCGCAAGCTGCTCAGTGAAGAAAGCAGCTAGGGGCACCAGGCCTGAAGGATGTGGAGTCCAAGAGATGAAAAGGCCTCAGTTGTGAGAGACTGCTGGAGCTTATTGATGGCAAAAGGGGCCATCATAGCCTTGAAGGCTGTGACTGGGTGTACTCCCATTTCCAAGAACACCTGGTAGGACGCCAGATGATCAGTGGTCATTTCTCTGGTTCCAGGGAAGCATTTATGCTGACCAGGAAAAGGGAAATTCACTGATTATAGCCAATGTTGTTCGAGGGACCAAGCAGCCGGTAGTTAGAAAGTGAGTTATTCAGGGTCCCTGTGAGTCTCACACCATCTGCGGGTGGGAGGGACCATGAAAAAAGCCTAGCAAGTCAACACCAAATGTAGTTGTTTAGCTGTGGCTGGGGAATGAGTCATGGAATACAACAAACCCATGTGGGAATTTATGGATAGAGGGATAAAAGTGTGATTTGTGACAGCTGACCAGGAGAGAGAAGTGCTGCAGAAGAGGGGATGGGGCAGATGGAGCTTGCTTGAAAAGGAACAAATGCCCTTGTAGTATGATTGAGCATCCTTTGTATATATGCCCAAGAGTGGTATTGCTGGGTCTTGAGGTAGGTTGATTCCTGATTTTCTAAGTGCAATACTGATTTCCAACGTGGTTGTACAAGTTTGCATTCCCACCAGCAATGGAGGAGTGTTTCCCTTACTCCACATTCTGTCTAGCATGTTTTTGATCTTAGTTATTCTTACTGATGTAAGATGGTATCTCAGAATTGTTTTGATTTGCATTTCCCTGATGGGCAAGGATTTTGAACATTTTCTTAAGTGTCTTGTGGCCATTTGAGATTCTTCTGTTGAGAATTCTCTGTTTAGATCTGTACCCCATTTTTATATTGGATTGTTTGGTATTTTGATTGTCCAATTTCTTTCTTTATTTTTAGTTTTTTTCATTCAAAAATTTACACTTCCTCCCCTTCTCTCAGTCCCCTCTTGCTCCCCCACTAACCCTCCTCCCTCCCCCTGCATCCTTAAGAGAGGGCAGGGTACCCTGCCTTGTGGGAAGTCCAAGGCCCTCCCCCCTCCATCCCAGCCTAGGAAGGTATGCATCCAAATAGACTAGGGTCCCAAAAAGCCAATACATGCAGAAGAGATAGGTCCCAATGCCATCGATGGCTTCTCAGTCTGCCCCCATTGGCAGCCACATTCAGAGAGTCCAGTTTGATCACATGCTCATTCAGTCCCAGTCCAGCTGGATTTGGTGAGCTCCCATTAGATCAGGTACACTGTCTCAGTGGGTGGACCAGGCTCTTGCGGTCCTGACTTCCTTGCTCATCTTCTCCCTCCTTCTGCTCTTCAACTGGACCTTGGGAGCTCAGTCCATTGCTCTGATGTAGATGTGGGTCTCTGTCTCTATCTCCCTCCATCGGACGAAATTTCTATGGTGATAATCAAGATATTCATCAATGTGACTATGGGACAAGGCTAGTTCAGGCACCCTCTCCTCTGCTGCCCAAGTACCTAGCTGGGGACATCCCCATGGACACCTGTGATCCCCTCTAGAGCCAAGTATCTTGCCATTCCTAAAATGACTCCCTTAATGTAGATATCTTATTCCCTTCTCCAATATCCACCCTTCCTCCATCTC
>PVIU01017538.1:0-41643 GCA_004026605.1 Ondatra zibethicus
TATCATTGTCCCATAGTCACACTGATGAATATCTTGATCACATCCATAGAAATTTCGTCCGATGGATGGAGATAGAGACAGAGACCCACATTCACACCAGAGCAATGGATTGAGCTCCCAAGGTCCAGTCGAAGAGCAGAAGAATCTTCATCCGGCGACGGATGGAGATAGAGACAGAGACCCACGTTGGAACACTGGATTGAGCTCCCAAGGCCCAGTTGAAGAGCAGAAGGAGGGAGAAGATGAACACAGAAGTCAGAACCGCAAGGGATTTGTCCACCCATTGAGATGGTGTGCCTGATCTAGTGGGAGCTCACCAAGGCCAGCTGGACTGGGACTGAACGAGCATGTGATTGAAACAGACTCTCTGACTATGACTGGCAATGGGGACTGACTGAGAAGCCAATGATAATGGCACTGGGATTTGATTCTACTGCATGTACTGGCTATTTGGGATCCTAGTCAGTTGGGATTCACACCTTCCTAGGCTTGGATGGAGACGAGAGGGCCTTGGGCTTCCCACAGGGCAGGGTAACCTGCCCTCTCTTAGGACTGGAGGGGAAAAGGGGAGGGGGAGTGGGGAAGCGGGAGGGAAATGGGAGGAGCGGAGGAGGTGGAAATTTTGAATGGTACTATTTATAATGCAATAATAAAAAATTAAATGTGAAAAAAATAAAAATTTCAGAGGAATACCCGAATAAGGGGTTAAAAATATTGTACCAATTCTTTTTTTTACACATATACATATAATTTTATTTTATTTTTTTTTACACATATACATATAATTTTATTTTTTTTCTTTTTTTCCATACATTGTTTTATTTTTTCCATTCAAGAACATAATTAAAGAAATAAAATTTTTTTTCCTTTCTTCCGCTTCTCCCGGTCCCCTCCCACTACCCCCCCACCCCTCCTCCCTCCCCCTTCTTCCTTGAAAGAGGGCATGGTGCCCTGCCCTGTTGGAAGTCCAAGGCCCACCTTTACCTGCATTGCTTTAGTAACATGTCAATCTAAGAGGCTTGAATTCCTAGCTTCCATTTCCTGGATGGTTTTAATAATTCAAATAAGACACCAGAGAAGGCTGGGCGGTGGTAGCAAATGCTAAAGGCGTGCACTCGGGAGGCAGAGGCAGATGGATCTTTATAAGTTCGAGGCCAGCCTGGTGTCCTCTTTTATAGATTTTTGCTGCCTTTTAATCCAAGGCTGTCCGAATCAGCAATTGCAACTTGGCAGCTACAGTGGTTAGGTAGTGAGGGCCCCAGCCTGAAAGAACAGAATTCCCTCAGGCACTGACTCTTTTAAAGCTATGAAGGGAACGTAACTAAATCTCTTTCCCTCTAAAGAACTCAAGACTCAAGGTTTGAGGTGGAACTCTGCTTCTCAGAGAGGCTGAAGAGCAAGTAGCTCCCCTCCTCTCCTCACAGCTCCCAAGGAGTTCTGTGCTTCTCCTCCTATCTCCCTGAAAACCCTTCTCCACCTGGCTCCTCCCTACTCCTTCTCGTCAGCTAGTTGCTGTCGCAACCTCCTGACTGCAGGTGCATTTTATTTAGTCAAACACATCTTTGCATCATTTAACAAATGTTCCAGAGCATAAACAACAAAAAAAACACACCTTAAAATAATATTCTACAACAACCTGGGCTACAGAGTGAGTTCCAGGATAGCAAAGACTACACCGAGAAACTCTGTCTTGAAAAACCAAATAATAATAATAATAGCAACAACAACAATAATAATGAAACCAGAGAGGAGCAGATCCATGGTCACGCCCTTTCCCACGTGGTCCTTGGTATGTCAAGCTTTCTTACTGAGAGTGACCTTCTCAGCTGCTGTTATTTCCAGTAGGTCCAAGGTGAGAGTGAATCCCCTCTGTCAGCTGCCCCTTCAGCAGCTGGCTTCCTATTGTCCCTCTGTGCTTAGCTGAGTTCTTTGAGCAAGGATGGACTTTGTTTATTTTAGGGGCACATGAACATGCTTCGGACCCAACTCCTGCACATCTCCTGCTAGATCTCCTGCACGTGCTGCTGGGCTTCCTTCTGTGGCTGGATGCTGTGGTCTCCTCTGACTTTTTCTCCTGCACATGCTGCGGGGCTTCCTTCTGTAGCTGGATGCTATGGTCTTTTCTGACTTTTTCCTGTACCCCTGCAGTACTTCCTGCTCTCTGCATTGAGTTTCGTCTGTGTTTTACTCTCTGCCAAGGTTCAGTTTCAGCAGTGAGATCTCTGAGAACAAAAGCTTCCTTTGTTTGGATTGTTCTTCCTGAACATTCTTTGCGCTTTAGGTATCACCTTCCAATATTTATCCATTCAAAAACATATACGGTTTCCATGTTGTGTCAGATACTACAACTGCTCAACAGGGGGCAAAGTCCTTTTCCCTAACAAGCTTGAGGTCTGAGGGACACTATAAACAGACACATAGAGTACTTCTGCAGATGTTAAAGTTTACAAAGATATATCTATATCTATTTATGTTCAGATATAGTAACCTTTATACATTTAGCTATTAATGGATTCTCCATATTTAACACCACAACTATGCCAAGGGAATCATGAAACCTACTTTCCCATGATGTAATTCAGATTCATCCTGGAGAGAAACTTGTAAAAGTAATGGATGTGGGAAAGCTTGAAGTGAGAATCACACTGCTGTTTTCAACACGGAAGACTTCATTTCAGGAGACTTAATAAATATCTTCCTCTGCCTGAGCCAACTGGTTCTGTTGACCTGTATTAGCTGTGAATTTGTACTAAAACCTCAGTTCAGGGCCATTAGAAAATTTAACATCAAAATTAAGAGAATATACAACATATGCTTTTAAAATATGGGTCATATAAATATATTACCATGGCCACAATTCACATGATACAGAGTCTAATAGACTCATGTAATCAGTTTTTATTTGGTGAAAGTTGGAGAATGCCCAGTGACGCTCGGTTATATGCGTGGTCAATTGAAAAATATGCTTCTGAGAATTTCCACACAAAACTTTTCTGTGGCATCGAGTGCCACATCTGTAAAGGCCTGAGGGCAATGTCACTGTTTGGACCTACATAGTTCAGACCAATATTCCAAGGTTCTTTACTTAATTTCCCTTGGAAATGACAGATAATATAAACCAGGAAGCACATTGATAAAATGGCTTCAATGGTGGTATGAACCAGCTGACATTAAATGAGGAATACACTCTCAGAGGAGTTGGGGGAGGGGATACTGTAATCAGAATATATTATATGAAAAAAAACTGTTTTCAGCAAAAGAAAAATAGAAAGACAGAGGACTCTATGGGGAATTGACGGACAGAAGAATTGTTATACAATAAAGTTATGGGTGATAATGGAGAAGATGGTTTCTGATCTAAGAAGGAAAAGATATTCAACACACAAAACCAGGAAGAAGAAAATTCGATCGAGGGGTTCGCAGGCTCCAGAGCACAGGTGACTTGGTTTATGTGACAAATAACCTGCTAACAGAAGCCCTGCTTCTAAACATTTAGT
Organism: Ondatra zibethicus; assembly: GCA_004026605.1. NCBI lineage: Eukaryota > Metazoa > Chordata > Mammalia > Rodentia > Cricetidae > Ondatra > Ondatra zibethicus. The sequence continues at coordinate 3,498 of PVIU01017538.1, forward strand.
GAACTGACATCAGCAAGATATTTGCAAAATATCAAAGTCAGTGTGTGCAAAGAAGTTCCTATGTCAGTGACGTGGTAAGACAAACAACAATGAACATGTGATTAAACAAGAAAGACTGAAGAAAAGGGTGAACATGTGATTACATACAGAAGGCTGAAGAACTAGGTGAAATATGATTACACACAAAAGACTGAACACGCTAAACATGTGATTACACATAAAAGGCTGAAGATCAGGGTGAACATGTGATTACGCATTAAAGTCTGAGGAATAGGTTGAACATGTGATTACACAGGAAAGGCTGAGGAATAGTGAGCATCTATACAACTCATGCATGGGAGAGAGGAAGCAGAATCGTATGTAGGACTAGAAATGTAAAGAAATCTGTTGAGTTAATGTTTAGTAATCAACAATCAGTGTCCTTTGGAAATAATTCCTAGACCCCATTTTGTTTAAAAACATAAGTGCTAATTCTCATGTTATTGTGTAATATTTTCTTGACCTGACAGTTCTAACAAAATAAAGCAATTTTTAAAATGAGGCTTAATTATTGGGAAGGAAAAGACAGTTTTCAGATGGTTTGATTGATTATCTACTTTGAAAATCTAATGCAATCATCTTATCTTTAATCACAATTACAATTAGTTTATCAACGTCTATAGTCAACACACATCAAACATTAAAATCAATCAGTTGCTCTGTGAGGTATTGCACATTCATGATCCTGAATCCAAGCTCGAGGGAGCATGGAACAGGAGGATTGTGAATTTGAAGCTTGGGCGACTTAGCAAGACCTTGTCTTGCAATCCTCTCCCTCCCTGTCCAGCTCCAAAGCAAAAAGACAAGAGCATTGTCACATGCCAGCCACAGTCACCAGGAGGTTCCAGGCCTGTAATATGGATTACCATGTTCTCCTTTGATAAACAGATTCATCAATGTGGGAGAATACCACTGTGTGTTTCAAGTACACAAACATGGTACTGCACAAATGTGGTACATCATTATTATACTTTGTAGGCACAGCGATAAGAGTAGTGTCTTATCTGTCTTTGAAAATCTCTGGAAATTACAGAGCAAGATATTGAAGTCTAATAAATAAAATAAGATATAAAAAGCTGAAACCCACTAACAGTGTTAAATCACTTTCTGGTTAAATATATTTTAGATGGGAACATCTCAAGGGTAGAAAGGAAAGAAGAAAGGCTAATTACTTTATTCCTATAACTGCCATCAATTACTCTGCCAGAGCCATCCAGTCTGCATCCTTCCTTTACTAGGACACATGTTATTCTAATGTTCAGGTCGAGCACAAGCTTCTATAGCCACAGGAGAGTGCAAAAATACAACACAAATTCTCTTTTGTTCTTAGAAGTGTTCAGTGTTTAATGCTGAAGGGTAGGATATATATGTTGTTAACTTGTACACATAAGACACAGGATTATTTCCCCAGCTACAGTACAGGAGGAGCTAAATCCCACCCACACCTCCATGCACCACACTAAGGTGGCATTTGAGAGTATGCCCTCCATTATGGGATGTGGCATGTTTCCCGTACTGATAAGACAGTCAAGAAGTCCTGTTTTCCTGTTGTATAATTAACTTTATTCTTTCAACAGAGGCATTTGTCAGACACTTGGAAACCCAGATGCCTTGAAGACACAACTACCCAATTGATAAGTGAACAAACACTGAAGCACATCTAGTTATTCTTAAAAGACACCGGCTCAACAGCCTGTCTCAGGACTCTGGTAAGAGAGCACAGCTCTCAAGGGTGCCAAACACAACATCATCCTGTGGCCCGCATGATGTGATCTTCCCAATTGGTTCCTTCTGGTGGTACAGAAAAGGTTTCAAGCCATCCTCTGCCCCATTCGAGCTCCCAATACTCCTTTACTCAGCAATTGATCAGTTGTTTCTGGGAACTGGCTGCTTGTTTGTTCCAGCTGCTGGTCTAGCTTAGCCCTGAAATAACCACAGAGAAATTTTATTAATTAAAACACTGCTTGGCCCATTAGCTCTAACTTCTTATTGGCAAATTCTTACATCTTAATTTAACCCATTTCTATTAATCTGTGTATTGCCATGTGGCAGTGGCTTACCTGGTAAAATTCCCAGCATCTGTCTCCGGTGGATCCATGGCATCTTTCTCTGACTCTGCTTTCTTCCTCCCAGAATTCAGTTCTGTCTTCTCCACCTACCTATGTTCTGCCCTATCAGGCCAAGGCAGTTTCTTTACTCTTTAACCAATAAAAGCAACACATAGACAGAAGGACCTCCCACACCATTTCCCCTTTTCTGTTTAAACAAAAAGGAGGCTTTAACTTTAACATAGTGAAATTATATATAACAAAACAGTTATCAAGCAAGAATTACAGTTACAATATTTATACCTACTTTATCTTTTATCATAACTAAGGAAAACTATAACTATAAATTCCTCAACTCCATCAAAGACTCCAGAAGGACATATATTACCTAAGTAAACAGGAAGTGCCTCTTATACTATTTACGGGGAAGCTGAATCTACGTGCGCCCCTTTGTTTTCTTTCCCCTTGCTCTGTTCCCACCAGCTGCTCCTTTGGATCACGTGATTCAACTGGTCAAGTGTAGGATTCTGATTTGTGAGTTTACCCCTTAATAAAAGACTATCTATTTCTTGATTCTGAGCTAGTGTGGGATTTCTTTTAAGTGTCCGACCACCATAACACTGAGGCGTTATCAAGGTAAGAGTTGGCTGTGGTTTGCTCCTTTGTCTCTCTGATCTTTCAGTATTTAGCCAGATATCTGGCTCCGGTTTTTACTATTAAGACCAGTTAGAACTCAAGTGTAGTATCTTCACAAATAGACCCACCAGTTGGGGGTTACTCAGGCCAATATCCTAGGAATCTTCTTTGGTCCTTCTTTTTCTTTTAAACTTTATCTCCCATTACTATAAAGTATCCCCATGACCTAGCTAGTTCTCACCAACTCCCTTGCGGTCTGAGTCTCCACTGTGACTGTGTCCTGTTCCTACTGGTCTTTACCCTTAGGTAGCTGTTCTTAAGACAGCCTGAATTATCTGCTTTTGCATGTCAGTGATCAATCTTCCTGAGAGAACAACTTCAAGGAAATAGTATTTCCTTTTCTTGCATTCTCAGATGGTTCAAACCATGATTGTTTGGCTCTGTGCACTTGGGTAGAACATTGAGGTAGCAGGAGTTTATGATGAAGGAGGCTGGTTTCCCCGTGGCAGACAGGAAGAAGAGCTGATCCAAGCAGGAGCCAGGGACAAGACACCTTAAAGGACACACATAATCAGTGATTCAGTTTCTCCAGCTAGGTCCTACCTCCTAGAGTTTCTAATACCTCCCAAATAATAACACCAGGTGAGAACCAATCCTCTGACATATGAGACTTAGTTTGCTAGGTTCACATTTAAAACATAGCACAACTGTCTGATATTTTTAAATATAAACCCCAGTGTTCATTGTTCTATGTAAGCAGAGCCTGCTCTTTCATTTCCAGGCCACCCAGACTCAAATAATCTCACAGAAATTATATTAATTACAACATTGCTCAGCCAATGACTCAGGCATATTTCTAGCTAGTTCTTACATGTTGAATTAACCCCTTTCTATAAATCTGTGTATTGCCACGAGGCTGTAGCTTACTAGAAAGTTTCTGGGTCCTTCTTCTTTGGCAGCTACATGGTGTCTCTTTGACTCTGCCTACTCTGTTTGAATTTCCCACCTGGCTCTACTCTATTAAGCATTGGCAGAAACAGCTTTATTCATTCAAAAAAAGCAACACATATACAGAAGGACCTCCTACATCATCTCCCCTTTTATGTCTAATTAAAAAGGAATTACTTTTACATAGTAAAATTGCATATAACAAAACAGGTATCAAGTAAAAATTACAGTTACAATATTTCTTGGTGAGTCTAAAGTTTTATATCTAATTTATCTTTTATCATTACTAAGAAAACCTATAATTATCTCTCTTCAACTTTTCAAAGATTCCAGAAGTAAACAAGAAGTGCATTGTAAGCAACTTCTAAAACTCCAGAATTCACAGAGACATCTCGCTACCTGAACAGTCATCCAAAATTCTTTTGTAATGTTGGAGCATCCATCTTCAGCCTACAGGCCCATAGTATCTGGCAGACTTTTCAATGAACCAGAAAATTTGAAGATCTGTTCTGCCTTGTACTGTCAAAGTTTATCAGCTATTTTCTTCTGTGTCCTGCAGAATGTCTGGCAGTTCTTTTATAAAGCAGGAACCCTAAAGGATGGTCTTACCTTCTTTAGGCAAGTTCAGCAGTCATTTTTCTGTGGGTTCTGCATTTCAAGCAGTCTAGACAAGAGCAGTTTCTTGCCCAAATGGCTAACCAACTCCATAAGGAGACTCTTCAATGCCCATCATCCTCTTGGAGTATATTGGTGCTGCCAGGAGCAGATGTGTCTCATTGTCATGAAAAGTCCTAAATTAACAAAACATTTTAAATGCCATATTATGTAGGTCTTTGAAAGGTTTGAAGACTATCTATCCATCTGAAATATATCTCTGTACATCTAGAAAACCTAACTAAGATGACTACAAGTTTGACTATTATAAATGACTATCCATTAATCTGTAATTTTAAATTATATATTATATTTTTAAATGAGCCATATAAGCACAATACCTTAAACAAGAGCAAAAATATATATACACAGTGTAGCAAATTGACCTTAATTTTTTTATCAATAGGCCAAAGCCCATACCAATGTAAAGAATTCATTTCTATATCATATTCTTCCTTTAAATTAAAACAAACATTTAAAAATAATATTTGGGAATTCAGGCATAGTTCTATAGACTATCTCCTGCTGGTTGTTGCATGAAGTATTCTTAGGGTTCATAGAGACCTTTTAGTAGGTCTTGTTCCATCAAACCACATTAGCCTGAAAGGAATCCACAGGTTCTCATCTTCCATTGAAACAAAAGCAGAATCTCTTTTCCAAAGCAACATATCTTTAGATCCAAACTTTGAAGTCAAGATACCTTTATGTTGATATAACTTAGAACCTCCCAGAATCAAATAACTCTCTGCAGTCAAAAAATTCAAAGAGAGCACAATAATTTACATACATAGTCCAGACTCTCTGCATATATTCCATCTTTATGTGACTTATTTTTGATTCTATTACTTTTTAATATTTATTTTATTATCTTTACTCCTTTAATCTATGACTATCTGTACTCTTGTGTATGCTCTTTTCCCTCTCTCTCCTAAGTCTACGTACTTTTTGAAACATACTGTGACCCATTCAGAGGTTTATTTTTGTCTGAATCTGTCTTTATTGTGAACCTCTAATCATTTTCTGACCAGGAGCACTTTAAAAGAACATGCTAAGTGGGCATGGCTAGGACTAACTCCATGGCCCTGCCTATTTGCTCCACCCACTCCAACATGGTGGAGGCAAGTTCACCACCTCTGCGAACCATGCTCACCATCCCAGCTCCAGGGTTCAGCAGGTCTATGTTGCCATTAAGTAACTAGTAACATGCTGCTCACAAACCCCATTTAAGTACAGGACCTCCTGAAAGAGCCAGAGTTCATGTTGCCAGCAGGAAGCCTTCTCTTAAAGAAGCCATGAAGTTTTTGCTGCTTATGCTGAGTCAAGAAGTCTTCTCTTAAAGGAACCACCTCTACTTGTTGTCAACAAACAGAGCCTATCTGTAAAACATTTTGTTACCAAGAAGTTGTGTTTAACTCTCTTCTTTTATATCTAGAATCCCTTCTCAAGCTCTTTCAGGTTTTATGCAGATGTAGCTGGCTCATGTTGGTGCCATTTTGTAGCCAGAGACTGCTCGCTCATTTCCCAGCTGCCCAGGTCCAAATAATCACACAAAACTATATTAATTACAACACTGCTCAGCCAATGACAAAGGCATATTTCTAGCTAGCTCTTACATCTTGAATTAACCCATTTATATTAGTCTGTGTATTGCCTCGAGGCTATGGCTTACCAAAAAGGTTCTGGGTCTTTCTCTTTCAGCAGCTATATGGTGTTGGCCTCCTTTGACAGCTACATGGCATCTCTTTAACTCTGCCTACTCTCTCTATATATCTCTGTTTGGCTTTCCTGCCTGGCTCTGTTCTGCTAAGCCATTGGCCAAAACAGTTTTATTCATTATCCAATAAAAGCAACACATAAACAAAAGGACATCCAACATCAGCCCTACTTAAGCTCCTCTATTTCTTTATTACATACACATGCACATGTGCACACACACACACACACTCACCTTCTTAGCCTTATGTTAGACACTTGGACATTGTTTTATCTCCCTTCCATATTGATTCTTTGTCTCATATTTTCTTATTCTTTAATGACACTGCCTGCTCATATTTTCATCAAATAGAAGTGTAGAGTATAAACTTCCCTCCTGAGCCTTTTACTTTCTAATCTCCGCCTGGAATTTTGTTCATGTCTCTCGGTTGTTTTTCTATTTCTGTGTTGAAACACCATGACCAAGGTAAGTTACAGAAGATTGAGTTTATTTGGGGCTCACAGTTTCAGAGGTTTAGAGTCCATGTCCATCATGGTGGGGAGTATGGAAGCAAGCTGGCAGGTGTGGCACTGGAGTAGTAGCTGAGACCTCGCATCTTGAGAGACAACCATGAGGACAAGAAAGCTAATGGGGAATGGCATGGTCTTTTGAAATTTCAAAGCCCACCCACCGGTGACACACCTCATCTAACAAGACCATGCCTTCTAATCCTTCCCAAACAGTTCCACTAACTGGGGATAAAGTATTCAAAGATATGAGCCTATAACAATCATTTTCATTCAAACCACCAACATCATCCAAGTATCACCTTGTTGGTGAGACTCTTCCTGGATACCCTACTTAAAATGGAATAGCTTGTTACTACTCTTTTACTTTTGCATTGCTTCCTTGACTTTAGATTGTATACTTTGTTATCTCCTGTCCTTACTAGGCTAGACTCTCTCTGAAACTAGATAGTTCGTCTGCCTTATTTACCATAGTATCCTCAACTCCTGTTCCCAGGAGTTTTGGCTAGGGACCAATGGTTGACAACGTTTACTAATGTTATTTAAAATTAATGGCTTGTACACCTAAAATGGGTAAGTTTGTGGTGTGTAAATTGTGCTTTAATATGCTTTCCTTTAAAAAATCATAATTTTAAAAATTCAGAGAAACATGAATGAGCTTAGTAAATTAATAGATCAAAGCAATACTTATATTTTCTATACTTCAAAAAGCAAAATCAAGAAAATATTGATCTTTAGAGAGTGGTGCTTCTAGTTGCATTATCTAATATCACACATAGATGGCTTTTCCACTGAATTTCAAAGAAATATGACTTTTAGTAAGAATTACTTCTATTTTTAGTATTATCTGTACCTTAATGAGTATGCTATCCTATACATAAATTATTATATTCACTACCTCAAGGGTGGTGTTATTAGGCCCTAAGGAAAAACATGGTTATGAGAGTTCACCACTAGTCAAAGTCATTGCTACCAACTGAATGGTGTTTAGCTTTGAACCAAGGCAGGCTCAGAGCTAATCCTCGCCAGTCTCTGGCAAAGCAAGAAAAGGATAAGAACACTGTCAGTTGGGGTGTTAGAGGGTCTCAGGGTATTCTTGTCTTCCTATTGCATCCTTCCTTTCTTATTCTCTAATGAGTTGAATCTTTATGTCAAGCCAGGTACAAAGCCCTCCATTCCCAGAGTACTGTCTCCATAGGAACTTGCTGCTTGCTCTTATTCTGATAGATCCCCAGTAACTCAACTTTATCTTTATCAAGTCAATTTATATTTATATTTATCAAGTGGTGTGGTAAATCCTTCTGTATATGTGTTGCTTTTATTAGTTAATAAAGAAGCTCCTTTTGGCCAGTGGTTTAACAGAATATAGCCAGGCTTGAAAATTATCTATCTATCTATCTATCTATCTATCTATCTATCTATCTATCTATCTATCTATCTATATCTAGCTATATATATATATATATACATACATACATACATACATACATACATATGTATGGAGAAAGAGAGAAAGAGAGAGAGGGAGAGAATAGGCAGAGTTAGTGAGACACCATGTAGCTGCCAGAGGAGAAAGATGCAAGCTGCTAGCCATAACCTTGCCAGTAGGCCACGAGCCTCATAGCAAAATATAAAATATTGGAAATGGGTTAATTTAAGATATAAGAGCTAGCTAGGAAAATGCTTAAGCTATTGGCCAAACATATTGCAAATAATGTAGTTTCTGAGTGATTATTTCATGGTCTGGGCAGCCAGGAACAAGCAAGCACCCTCCTATTACAATCAAGTCAATCTTTAATTCTACTAGAGCAATGGTTCTCAACCCATGGGTCATGACCCCCTTGGCGGGTCAAAGGACCCTTTCATAGGGGTCACCTAAGAGCATTGGCAATATAGGATATTTACATTATGATTCATAAGAGTAGAAAAATTATAGTTATGAAATAGCAACAAAATTTGATGCTTGGAGGTCACCACAACATGAGAAAGTATATTAAAGGGTCACAGCATTAGGAAGGTTGAGAACCACTGTCCTAGAGTATATATAGTTAACTTACAGAGGCTGATGGGTAACTCTTCAAATAGCCCAGTGTTCCTCCTCTTGTCTATACAGAGCAATCCATATTACTATGGATGACATCTGTTCTTTGGAACTACCTGACTCATGCTCAGATTCCTTTCAAGAAGGTGGTTAGGGAACTAAAAAGTGCCCTAATGAAGGTATCCTTGCAAGGCATGTGTAAAGATCTGTGCACCAGGGTAGTGGTGGTGTGTACTGTGGACCCCGTGAAAGGAGCTTAGGTGATGGGTATATTCTCACGTGGGATGGGGGCTCAGTCTATCTCTACTTCTTGGCTTGAAATATGAGCATTCACTCTGACATAGCTTCCTGTTGTGAACATCAGCCTTCACCAGAAGCCAAACTAATAACCATATCATAATCAGTCTTGAACTTTACCTTCCAGTACTGGAATCCAAAATAAACCTATTTCCTTCAAAGATAACCCAGGTCAAGTATTATTACTACTCTGTGGGGTCTCCTGTTTATTGTTATTTCATGACTCTCTTGTTTATTGCTATTTACAATTGACCTGTGTCCATATTCCTCTCATGATGAGGAAGTCTCGGCCTGAAATACACTCTTGGATGCATCTTCCAGCCCCTGCTTAATACTGTATGTCTTGGCTTTCCTAATACGCCTCCTGCCATCTGTTCTACCTTGGCCCTGTGCTTTGGCTTTTTGTTTATTTAGCTTCAATATCTCATATATGACATTGCAACCTCATCTCCCCTTTATTTGTATGTTCTCAGTATCACTATATACTGAGTGAAGAAAAAATCATCTTTCATCCTGTGTGGTCTCTTTCATTTTATTCTCCTCCTAGGAGTTCACATACTAATATTCCTAGTCTTCTCTGAGAAGTTATGAAGTAGACACTGCTATATTACCTCAATAAACAAAATGATTTGAGACACACAGCTCTGTCATTGTCCCAAGTGCCTAAAAGTATTGAAATGCGGGTGGACAGAGGCCTGTTTTGCATTTGACCACAGGTCATTGTTGGGGTAGAATATGATGGTGAGCTCTGTGCTTCCAAAGGAGTGTACATAACTGCTTAAATTCCACACCCAAATCAAAATAACTTCAAGTTCAGTCCTTCAGTCCCATTAGCTGCAACTTCAGTGGTCAAGACATGACTACAGCTTTGGACTATACTGATGTTGTACATGTCTATCATCATGGAGAGTGCTATTGGACAATGCTTGCTGGACTCCTGTTGTGTTATTGATGCTAAGCATTTGAGTTGTTTCTTGGCTTTCTGCTTGCAGTTGCTTTGGGAAGGATGTACCCTATGTTTACATGAGGTATAGAGAAACACCTCAGCATCTCATGCAGGATTTCCCACTAATTCTTGAATGAACTAATAGTGCTTGAAGACAGATCATTTAAAATAACAATCTTTTGGAGTACTGTTAATAATAAATCAAAGACCTAGCAATGAGGAATTGGTTCAGTGACTAAAGGACCTGAGTTCAGATCCCCAGCATTCACATAAAATAGAAGCCTTGCAGTGTTTATCTGTAACCCCAGCATTGATGATAGAGGATGGAAGTAGGCAGACCCCAGGGCCCGCTCACCAGCCAGTTTAGCCAAAATGGTGTATTTCAAGGACAGTTAAGAGATCTTGTTTCAAAGGATAAGGTGGAGAGCAATAGAGGAAGTCATTTGACATCTACTTTTGGCCTCTACACATGCCACAGACAAAAGAATTAAGAAAGGGTTGTTTTTTTTTTCAATCTCAGTACATACTGGATATTCTCTATTACAAGCATCTTGCTTTATGTGGTCAGAAATGAACATCCAAAGAGATAAAGTGACCTTTCTAAAGTGGCAGAGTCAAAGTTAAAATCAAGTTTCTGGGTTGCCTGCCCTGGGTGTGCCCTCTCCCCTGTGTGTCTATGAAGTGTGTTTATGTTTGTTTATATGTCTGTCCATCTGTCTGTCTGTCTGTATGTATGTATGTACATATGTTTACTTGCTTTTGAGGAATAGCCCAGTCTGGCCTGGGACTTACTATATTACGTAACCCATCCTGACTTCAACCTCCAGTGATCCTCCCGCCTCAGCCTTTTGAGGGCTGGGGTTACAGACACAACAGGACTCTTTTCTTAACCCACACTTCTTTAGTGAACAGGTGTGATCTACCAAAGCCCAGGCTTTTCTTTGAATCACCCCATGCCCTTGGCAGCCTTTAAACATGGAATAGCTCTTTTCCTAGGCTATGCCCCCAAAAGGGCCAACATTCAAGGCTCCTAAGACAGGCAACCAGCGGGATCACGGGGCCTTGCCTCACCTAATGAGGCTGCATTTCACTCGATAACTTGACCGCCTTTGGTTTTTCCAGAATGTGTCTACTGAGAGCACCTGCTCGCCATCCTTCCTCCAGCGCCACTGCACACAGTTCTAAATCACCCTCAGGTCGCTGGAGAAGCCTCCACAGCTTCTTGCCTACCAAGTCAAAAAGCAACAGCTGGGTGAGAAAATATAACCCTGACACTTTCCAAACAGCAGGAGCCCTTGCCCAGAAGGCCCGGAGTGAGGTCTGAGGCATGCTGTCTTTCACAGCTGCCGCCTGCAGTGACAGTTTCCCTCCCGAAGGATGTTTTAAGTGGCAGAGGCTGGGATCATTTTCCGATGTTGCTTTTCTTCCTGAGGACTTCTTTGTTCACGCACCACTGGGTATTTGCCCCCTCTAGTCCTAAATGTTTACATATAGCATGTTTGTGAAGTTCACCGACTTTGGGGAGGTATCCTGAAGTTCCTTGCTCATTACTCCCAGAAGGGGAGCAGAGGTTTCTCCAAGAGAGAAGCCAAACAAGAACCCCGCTCCTGGGTTGCATCTGTTTTTGTTGTTGTTGTTGTTGTTTTTCTTTCTGGAAACCACCCACTTACCCAATTTGGTTGCTGCTTTTTTTTTCTCCCAGTGGGGCGATAACAAGAGTCTGAATTACTCTCACAGAGAAATGGCTTTAGCCAAGAGCCGCTCCGATTTGAGTTTCTTTTCCTGGCATCCATTCTCTCCTGCCACTTCCGATTTGATTTCCTACTTACATGAAATAATTATGGGGTAAAATGGATTATGAATTTCCTTAACAAGAAGCAGAATTGAATAGTTGGTAGAAAAAGAGAAATAGAAAGACATCCGGCGCCTGTCTGCATTGATAGCTGTGAAGCTGACGAACGGGAGCAGGCGTGTGTGTCCTTTGAGTAAACGGCCCATGTTCAGAAGGGACCTTGGTGCTGGGAATGAAATAGAGGCTCGGGCTGGATTAGCCTTTAGTCAGCCAAGCCTCTGCTACCATCTGTCAGGCTTGGGCTCCTCTCCCTCCAGGCTACAGCTTCTGGGGCCCAGCTGACAGACGGGCATCATTAGCTGGTTTGTGGACTAGGTCATACCACCGAGACAGGTCACCTTGTGTCTTTGGGGTTTCATTGCCCCCCTTTCCATGTTGATCCTGAAAAGGATAATTGAATTTTCATGCTAAGATTAAATGATGATAGTATGCAATCTGTCCACTCCATTCTGGTAGCCAAAGGAGGCTTGTTAAACTAAAAAGGAGCCCGGATACATTCGATCCAGTCAGCTTGTTCGTCAGTCTTCAGGGGATCAGAAATGGGGGTGGGGAGTGGGGTTGGTGGGTGGGCCTGCCTGGGTATAGCCCACTGAAATGCAAATGCCCCAGCGACTGTCCCTGCCTTTACAGAGCCTGGACACTCAAGGCAGACTGGACCCCAGAGCATTGTGAAGCAATGCCATAGAAACGGTACTAACTGATCATCAAAGAAAAAGACCCTCAGAGAAAAAGACCCCTAACACACACACACACACACACACCACTACCATATAGTGACAGGGCCCTGCATGGGGAGCAGAGGTAAGCCTTGGGGGCTTTGTGATTGCAGCATTGTGGTGATGCTCAGAATCTCAAGGACACTGCAGGCTGGTGAGGAGCGGTGATGAACCAGGTAAACACGCAGAGAAGAAAGGAAGTACAGGTACACCTTCTGCTCCCCTAGCTCTCCCCATACACCCTATCACAGCTTTAGACATCAATTCTGGGTTCTAGTGCCTGGATTAAGCAGTCCCAGCCTCCTTCTCATGGGACCTTGCAGGCCTTCTCCCTGGTTGTCGATACTGTGTCTCCCACATATTTCTCCTTTCTCTGGGGGCAGCTTCTGGTCCTCGTCTCTACTGAGAGATGTCCTTAGCCCTGGTGGAAATAATAATAGTGATAAATCAGCCACACAACTGTGCATCTTACCATTCCAAGTCCATGATATTTTTGGACAAGTGACCTTTATGGCTTTAGGCAAGTTGAGCCTTTCAATTCATTAAAGTTCCTAGAATTTCACCAGCTGGAAGGAATATCAATGAAGACAAATGACATATTTGAAAACGGAAATTTCTATGTTGTCATATTATGTGACGAGTTGGTTCATCTGACCTGCCAAATTCATTGGGTTAAATAGAAGAAACTTTTTCTTAGCAATACCTTGAAATTCAGCTCTGGAAGCTCTAATACAACTATTTGTCATTGTGGTTTCAGGATTTAATTGAAATCAGTTGAAATTCTTTTAATTTCCCCCCTGCAAAGTCCACTAAATTTTCAATTTTATGATGTGTTTTGCTTTGCCAGTCATCAATATATGTAAGTAAGCAAATAAACTCTGTAATAGTCACATCCAACAGGGACATGAATAGTATACATTTGATAAAGCCAGTTGAGACAGTTTTGAATATGCCTTTGTTACAGTTTGGATCCTTAATATCCCCTCAAATGCTGATGAATTAAAAACTTGGTCAAGCCTGTGGTGCTTTTGGCTTTGGGCATAAGCCAAACCTTTAAGAGGTAGCAGCTAGTGAAAGGAAGTTGGGTCACTAAGGGTATGCCACTGAAGGGGACAGTATAATCATAGCCCTTTCTGTCTCTCTAAATTCCTATCTGTCACATGGTGAGGAAGCACCCACCATCATGGAGTCTAAAGCTGCAGAAGCAAATTAACAGGACCCGACAACCATTTGATCTGGAAGAATGCTAGATTGTGGCAAGTGTGATCTAGGATCTCACCATGCAGGTCACAGTGCTCAGAACTGTGTCTTCGGGGATGGTGATTGGCGCCAGTAGCACAGATTGCAGCATCTAAAATCTCGGTCTTTACATCTCAGCTTTTACATCCTTCTGCACACCCATCCAACATCCCATCTGCCACCCTTCTCTCCTCTTTCTTCTCTTATGCTATTCCCCTCCTTCCTTCAGAACTGGGCTTTTATTTGTTTTACGTCTCTGCTGGTCACAGTCCTTGCCAGTTCCCTCCCCTTGGTTCATGAACATGGTCTACTCTTTGTCTTCAATTCCTGTCATGCATCTGGCTTCTTTTTCAAAAACATTAAAATATACTCTTGTTTTTAAATGTAACTCCAGACTCACCTTCTGAGCTCTAGATTGTAAATCCTACCTTCCCGAGACCCTTGGGTAAAGGTCGTCCTTGGCTGGGACTATCAGAATGGAAAAGATTTGGAGTGAGGAGGCATAATAGAGCCCTTTGTTCTCTTGAAGACATGAACCATTGATGTCACCTTGGTGTAGCTCTCATGCCAAGTACAGAAGACTTTCTTAGTCCAAACGCCAGCTCAGATTTCCGAAGCTATACCTCTTTGGGAATGTTACTCACTATTATTTCAGTTACAAGTCATTCCAGCTACACACTCTATTTCTCCTTTAATTCATAGAGCTATCCTATGAGGGGTAACTAACATCAGTGTCGTTGTTCTCTCCGTGCTGTAAGTGAATAAAAAAGAGAGGCCAAGTGATTGCCCCCTTTCATCGTACATCCAGTGAGGCATGGAAATGGGTTTCTTAATCGCTGTCTTTAAGCTTCCATTTACTCAGGATTGTAGATGAGATTAAAAAAAAACAAAACAAAGCAAGCTTGTGTGCCAGACAGGCATTTCTGTCTTGAGAATTTATATCCACTTGTGAATGTACCTAAGGACACATGTGCTCAGGCAGCTCTCTGGGTTTTTGGCTTTAACGCTGCAGATTCATTTAACTGCAGAGTGAAAATATCCAGAGGGGAAAAGATGAACGTGAAGGTTCTCTTGTCATTATTCCACAAACAGTAATGACTTACACAGCATTTGCATCATATTCATTGCCATGAGTGGTCTTGAGATGGTTCAAAGTCTATAGAAGACTGTCTACAGTCTGTCTGTTAATACAAAACCATCAGATAGGAGGGATTGTGTTCTTGGAGTTGGCTGTTTGAAGAGGGTGTCTTGGAACCCAGAGAATGACTGTACAGGCCCCAAATCATCAGCAGGGCCTTTCTCTATTTATAAGGCTCTCTTCAGGAGCAACGAACAGCACATGGTTAGGGACTCACACGTCACTTGGTGTGTCTGTTTTCTTGGCGCTCTCATTCTTCTGTTTGCATCTAGATACAGCAGCATCTCACATGTTGAATGTGGGATTGTAATAATATGAATGACAAATGGCCACCTAGGGTTACTTCAGCTCCCTAGTCAGTACAGGAAGGCACACCATTCAGGAGTGGGAGGGGTAGAGAAATTGTTCTTCATCTTTTAAAAAGAATGCAAGTGTGAGTCTTGCGTCATTTAAAGTTCCATTGACGTCATCCGGTAATGGGCCACAGTGGTTTCCACTAGCCTAATAGTATTTTTTTTCTCTTTTTGAAATGGTGTCTCTGAAGCCCAGGCTGGACTTGAACCTGAGAAACCCCTGTCTCGGCCTTCCAGGTGCCAGAATGGCCGGCATGAGTCTCCAATACCAGGCTTTCTGGTAAATGTTCTCAACTGTAACTGATGTTAGAAGGCTCTGGGTGAGGCACAGGTTGTTTCTCAGTATTTGGTTCTCCATGTGACCCAGGGTAGGGAAGGTCCTGACTCAGGCCATTTCCATTCTTACATATAAACCACACAGGCTATTGCCTTTTCATCTTCCCCAGTGCTAGAATTATCCCCAGTGCCTTCAGATGGATGGAAGTTTTGTTTCTGGCATCTTCTAGTGGAAACAGAAGTCTCCGTCTGGGCTGAGTTGGGGCCAAATTGAGCAGGACGCTCAGCTGCTATTTCAGACCAGGATGAGTTTGGGCCCTGATGTCTGGATGAGAACCAAGGTGTTTGTTTTTAATTATCAACTCTCTTATGGTCTTTGGCACTGGCTGCCTCTGTGACATCTCCAAGGGATGTAATCCACATCAGGAAGGAAGAACAGCACATACTATTAGTGGAATTCTGCAGAGCCACATTGTCAAGGGCACAGAGTAGGCCTGACCCGGGCGCTCAGCTCAGGCTGGCCGGCTGAGGGATACAGTGGGTTGGTTCTCATGTTGTAGACATACTACTAGAGCTTGCAACCTATTGATCTAATGTATGATGCGTGTTTTACCCTTTTCTATGTGAGACTGAAGAATATAAAGTCGCCTTTTATATCAACAAAGATATCCTTTAAAATTATGTGCTCAGTGGACTTCCAGTTTGAGAATTCATCAGAACTTATCAATGACTAAATATATCAAAGTTAAAGATTTCAAACTGCATGTTTCAAATCCTTTAACATCTAAGCCCCTCCCAAACTTGTTCAATTCATTATTAGACTCATTCTTCTGCCAAGCTCAACTGATTTACCATGAACCCCACCACTAATTGTTCAAGCCATTTAATTAAAGAGGACTTTGGGTTGTACACTGAATTGCAGTCAAGGTCATATTTGGATGGGTGAATTATTAATATTCAAGATAAATTGAATTACTAGACAACTTTCTGAGCATGGCTTTTTAAAGCTACATCAGATGTAACTGGGGCTTTCCAGAAATGGCAATGTGGTCCAGTCTATCACCTATCAACCACCCTGGTTCTGTGTGTGATAGAAACCAGCCACAGAATCTGGGCTCTATTTTCAAGGTAGTTAGACAAACATCAGGGATTTCTAAGAATAGTAGTGGCCATATATTAATAGCCAATTAAGGCATTCATCCCAGCTCACTGCTCTCCTGTAACTCATCCAGCAGCAGGCTTGGGGAACTGGGTGGTATTTGAACAACCACAGGAAGCAAAGTTATTACTGCTGGGTTTGTGCAGCAGCTGGCATGGGATGACTACTTCCAGAGGCCCCAGAACATGGAGCTGCCCAGTTTCTCCTTTCTTGGTGGAAATTGAGAAAGGAATATGGCTGGTCTATCTCTCAGAATACAAAGTGCACAAGAGCCACTAATGGAAGAAAAACAAGAATATCTTTGCTTGAAACAGACCTCGGGGCTAGGGAGATGTCTCGATTGGTAAAGTGCTTGCTTCATAAGCACCTATTAGATCCCTAGTGTTGGATTTGGTGGCACACGCTTGCCATGCCAGTGCTATGAGAGGTAAAGGCAGGCAGGTGCTGGTAGCTCCCGGCCAACCAGCTTAGAGAAGCCAGATTACACCTGGAACTGCATGGGGCTGAAAAGGACCAATTCATTTTTCTTCAATCCAGTTCTTACGGGCTACACAGGTTTATGGCATCGCTGAAGGAGAGAGGTGAGGGAAGGCTGGGAGGAAGAAAGTAAATGTTGTTGCAACGCATGGAAGGCTTATTTAAATGCCTTTCCCCCATGTTTTAGCTCATCTAATCCCCACACAAATCTTGTAAAGTATTATCGTCCACGTTTGAAAGGAGACTCACAGAGTCTAAGTGACCTGTATCAGGGTTACCTGCAATGTGGACGCTGGTCTTGAAACCCACCCTTGAGCTGCCTTCCACCTTCCTGTTACTCCCTCTGTAGGTGAGAGGGGAATAAGCTCCCGTAGAGCCTTCACTTGCTGCTTTTACCACCCATGGTGTCTTAAGGATTAAGGGGAAATTGACCATTACTGTATCACTGTAGATGAAACCAATCATGATGGCTATTCTTGGTTGTCAATATGACTACATCTGGAATGAACTGAAACCCATGTGATTGAGTATACCTTTTTTTGTTGTTTGTTTGTTCATTTTTATTTTTTGGTGTCTTGAGACAGGGTTTCTCTTCTTTAGCTTTTGAAGCCTGTCCTGGAACTCACTCTGTAGACCAGGCTGGCTTCAAACTCACAAATATCTGCCTGTCTCTGCCTCCAAAGTGCTGGAATTAAATGCATGAACCACTAATTTTTTCTTAATTAAATCATTTCAAGAAGGAAGACCCATTTTTAATCTGGATCTTTTGAGGTAGGAAGATCCACCTTTCATCTAGACCACACCTTCTGCTGGCAGCCTATGTAAAGGACATGGGAGGGTGAAGCATGTTCTCTTAGCCTGCTTGCACTTACACTAGCTGGCTAGTTCATTCCTTCACTGGCATCAGAGCCTACTTCTGTGAGATTCTGGCTTATACTGAAAACTAGCTGAGACATCTAGCCTCATGGACTGAGCAACTACTGGATTCTTGAAACTTTCTTTGATAGACAGACATTGTTAGACTAGCTAGACCGTATCCTGTAAGTCATTTTAACAAACACTAATATATATCTTAGGGACTGAAAAGGACCATTTTTTTTTTCAATCCAGTTCTTACAGGCTATACAGGTTTATGGTTTTTCTGACATATATATATATATATATGTCATACATATATATATGTGTGTGTGTATATGTCATACATATATATATATGTGTGTGTGTATATATATATATACACACACACACACACATATATATATACACACACACACACACACATATATATATATACACACATATATAATACATACGTATATGAGTGTGTGTGTGTGTGGAGAGAGAGAGAGAGAGAGTCAAAATTCTCTAAAGAACCTTAACTACTGACTAATATACTAGCAAGGGATTCAGCAGAAACATTGAGGTCCCAATTATTGATTTCATCTGGGCATCAAAGCATTTATCTTTCCAGACAGTCACCATCTCTATACCTAGGAGCTGTTACACTCATCAACAAATGGGGATTTGTTGCTCACTGCCAACTAGATATACTCAATTATCAATCTGAAGGGAAAAACATAGTTTAAAACTCCCAGAAGTGGGGCTAGGGAGATGGTCCAGTGGGTAAGAATGATCACTATAGAGGCATGAGGAACTGAATTTGGAATCCTAGCACCCCTATAAAAGGATGAGCTGGCCATTCAGACCTGGAAAGTCAGGGATGTTGGAAGGAGAAAAAGGGGATCACTGGGACTTGCAGGCCAACTCACCTGAGGGAAAGAATTGCGTTTCAGGTTCAGTGAGAGAGCCTGGCAGAGAGTGGAAGGGTGGGGCACCAATGTCCTCCTCTGCCTCCTCTCATGCTCAGAGCGGCCTAGAAATGACACACACACACGCACACACACACACACACACACGCACACACATGCACACACACACACACATGCACATGCAGCATGTACACATACACCACACCTATACCACATGCAGAATTGCTGCAACCACATCTTTTAAATTTGCTTGTGAGATTGCCATTAATTGTAGTGATTTCAGTGAAGGTAAAAACAGATGTGATTCACGGAGTACAAACTTTGAGACCTGGACACAGCTATCGCCTCTAATTACCCTAATAACACAGGAGGTATACTCTGGAGCTCCACGGGAAAATCGAGTATGAGAGGCATTGAGGAAATATCCAAAGTCAAATAGCATCCAAGTATCTAGGATGCTGCCAGAAGCCAGGTCTCTGTGCCCTTAATGCACTCATTCTCTATTTGGTCCCAGCCTGGCATAGCCAGAGTGCCAGTGCCTACCACCATTCAGGCTTCAATCAAATGGTTACAAACCCTCGGGCTCTTTCTGACACGAAGTACGGCTGTTAGCCATCTTGTCCTTCCATGGTTTCTCAGTACCCAGAAAACAGACCTCCATTCTCTTAAGTCAGCCAGCTCTCCAGTGCCATCCTGTTGCTGCTTCCCCTGTGCCTTTGTTTGAGCTAAGCAGTTGGTTCACCTTCTTTACAAAACACACCAGGTACCCACTGGCTGCCCAGTATTGGCCTGGTTGATCTCAAGTCTTACAATCTGCTTGCTTTCCACAGACTCTGCTTTTGATGTCCTCTCCTCAGTTACCTGGAAAACCCATATCAAAGCATTTGGTTTAGCTTCTACTTTGAAAGAAATTGGTTTACCTGTCAATTTCTTAATAGTATAATTTTGAGATATATCTTCAGAGTCTTGATACAGTGGTTAATTTGTAGAATTGTATTTATCGTTTATCTCAAAGAGAGATTTCCTCCTAACAGCACCTTCGTTTTACCCATGTGACACAAAACTGCTGGCAAGTAGCAACCATTGAAGATCTTTCTCCCAGGCTTTTCAAGAGACTGTGTCATGGCCCAAGGAATGGAGGCCCAGTTCTTTAATTATGTAAAGGTGTTAATGGAGATGACCTCTGTTGACCAACGGACATCAGCTGTTTTCTTGATTCTGTCCAAATTCTCATCTAATCCAGTGATTCTCAGCCTTCCTAATACTGTGACTCTTCAATACAGTTCCTGAGGTTGTGGTAACATCAACCATGAAAGTATTTTATTGCTGCTTCCTAACTGTGATTTTGCTACTGTTATGAGTCATAACTTGATATGTAGGACATTTAATATGGAATTCCCAAAGGGGTCAAGATCCACAGGTTGAGAACCACTGGCCTCACCCAGAAAGAAAGAATGGAAAGGAAGATGGACATGAAATATGACTGAGGTGTGATTGGTTCCTGTGTTCATTTACTGACATCATTTTCTCCTCAAGCTATATGTTTGCACCTACATGGACTGGGGGCATCAAAAAGTTTCAAAAGAATTCCTTTACATATTAGTAATTCTAAATAATTTCCCCCACTAACACACACACACACACACACACACACACACACACACACACACACACACACTGCCTTTAGGAGCAGAAGGGAGTGTGCGGAATCCACAGGGGGACTGTAACTGTAAACAGACCTGGCCTAAGGGTTCCTTTGAGGGCCGTTTGATTTCACACTTGTTGGCAGAACTGTGGTGGAGACTGGCTCCCGTCTGGTAGGCATCACCTTATTGCCTGGGCCTGCCTTTCCCTGTGGCTCTGACTCTGGGGTTTCATCTTAAGATGTACAATGGAGACACTGAGGAGAGCCAACCCGGGCAAGAAAAGGGAGGGGAAGTGTCCTTCTGAAAAGCAATTCCTCTGCATCACACTGCTCCGTGCACTGCCTCCAGTAAACAAGAGGATTCGTGCCCTGATGGACGAGATGCTAATTATGATCATTACTGAATGTAACTTATCTTCGTTGACAAGAGTCTGAGCTGTCAAATACTAAGAGTCAGCCTCCATGTTTCATTTAAGTCCAAATTACTTTTCCGCCCCTGTGACAAATGCCTCAATTTTGATCTCTGCTTTGCTCTTAGGACGAACCTGTAATTATCTGCTCTTGTTTACAGTGACAAAGGTCGGGTTATTCAGCAGGTATTAATAGCCACTGCTCCAGGAGTGCGCTTCCAGCTCGTCTCTCATGCTGAGCTTTGCCCTAATTTCAACCTTGTGAAATTTTTATGGGGCTGAGGCTCTGCCATAACTAACTCCCTAAGACTGCTTATCAGTTGTGATAACCACTCTCAGCCAAGTTTCCTTCTATTAAACCAAATTCCTAAGCATTAGAAAAGCCCCCCCCCCCCCCGTTCATTGGGGTTAAGAGAGTCCATCTGAGTAAAACCGTAAAATATATCTGATACATGGGTCGGGGCGGGGGGGAGGGGGCTCGTGATTTGGATAGTCCAAAAGAGGATTCCAAAATGACATTCGGGAATATCATGGTAACAGTGACATCATTGAAGTCAGGTTCAAAGGAGCTAAGCGGGAAATTTATATCATTCTAAAAAGAAAACCCGGTTGTCCTCCTCAGCTTTGGCTAGTAACCCGATGCAACCTAAAGTCTCTGAGGAGAAAGTCCTATGGAGGGGTTTTCCAGATGACATTGGTCGGTGGGTTTGTCTGTGAAGAATTCTCTTCCTTATTAATTGATATAAGAAGGCTCAGCCCACTACGGGCACTGCCATTCCTAGGCAGGTGGTCCTGGACCACCTAAGAAAACGTGATAGGGAGAGAGCCAATAAGCAGCTTTCTCCACAGATTTTCCTTCAGTTCCTGCTTGATTTCCTGCCCTGCCTTCCCTCTGTGCCCTGAACATATAAACCAAATAAATCCTTTCCTCCCCTATGTCCCTTTGGTGACAGTATTTTATTACAATGGAAACTCCAGCAGAACGTATAGGAATGCTGTGTTTGCAGCATTTCTTCCCCAATGCTGTTCGTTATGTCTATGCGCTATCCTGTCACACCTGTCCATCTAGACCAGAGACTCGCAACCCCGTCGAGGGTCAATGACCCTCTCTCATGGGTCACTTAAGACCATCTGCAGATCAGATATTTGCGTTGTGGTTCATAACAGTAGCAAAATTAAAGATGCGAAGCAGCAATGAAAACAATGTTATGGTTGGGGGTCCCCACAACATGAGGAACTGTATTAAAGGGTCGCAGCATTAGAGAACCCCTGCTCTAGACCCTCACGGGCTCAGTGCCATTGGTTGTGCTTTGTATTCTTTCTCTGCTATTTTCCTTCCTATGTTGCTTTTCCACCTAGACTAAGCCTGAAATGAATGTTTAACTGGTTAATTTAAGCACAAGTGTTTGTGCATTTCAAAGTGTGAAGAGGAAGATTGCACCAGCTCCGACCTGCCTTATTCACAACTGCCCCTCTCTGCTGCTTCCGGGTGGGATTATTGATGGAGTGACCTGTGCCATTTTGGGCTTGATCAGCTAGCTTGCTGCAGTGTTGAGGGTAGAGCGGTCTACGCAGCCCTTCCTGCCTCAAATGCTGTCCAGTGTCTGACAGAGCATGTTGCTAGCTGGCTCACATGTGCTGACTGGAGCTCTCACCAGCTCCGGGAGGGGGAGGGCCAAGTGCTTCTGCAGAGAGGAAGAGCTGATTGATTTCTCCAGCGCTTTCCCGCTTTGAGGCTGAGATAGACAGCAAGCTATTTGCATAATTAAGTGGAGGGAAACACCACCTAAGAGGTATCTTTCAATAAACAAAAACACTTTATTCAAAACAGAATGGAGTCATAGAGTTCTTAAAATAAACCAATCCATTTTGCAATGAGAAAGCCTTAGAAACTCTCACCAGACAAGCTTAACTAAAGGACAGGAGGCCAAGCTATTTGATGGCACTGGATTTTCCCTGCAGGTTAATGTTGCCCTCTCTAAGCCTGCCCATAGGATCTGGTAAGAAGAAGAATAATTTAAGGCTGGAAAACAACAAAACCTGAAGAAGCAAAGGCATGGAGGGAGGCCGAGAGGAACAAATGAGGACAAAGGGTACGGCAGCTGTGTGAAGAGATGAGGAAGCCCATTCCTTTGCATGGCTTTTATAAAATTGAAAATAGATTGTTTTTATACAGAATATTCTGATTACAGTTTCCCTTCCCCAAGCTCCTCATAGATTTGTCCCACCTCTCCACCCACCCAAATTCACAGTCTTCTCATTAGAATATAAGCAGGCATCTAAAATCATTATCATAATAATTATTGTAATGATAAAAAACAAACTAAAATAAGACAAAAACAAACAAATAGAAAAAAGAGACAAAGAAAAAGCACAGGAAGCACATAGACTCCCAAGCGACACACACAGCTAATCTAAAACACAACTGATTAAAAGGAAAGAAACCAACTGCTTAAAACTTTTCTTTGACTCTTCTCATCTAGATTTCTTGCCAGGAGATTTCAACAATGCTTCAAACTAACATTTAGGAACTTGCTTGTGTATGCAATGAAAATATTAAATTAGAAGTAGACTTTATGAACTGTGCTGAGCTAAAAATAAATACCAGCGCGTGCTTTTGCTTTGAGACTCCTCAGTGCACTCCATGAGCTGGGGCGTATGTGGCTATTTAAATAGGGATGTTTGAGGAGATAGTCTCCTTAATCTTCTACTACAGTTCACCCTCCGCTGGGGTTTATGTCTTGGTTGGTGTGGTAGCTCAAACAATAGGGTCTACAGAAAGGGGGCTGGATCATTTGGGAAGGCTTCCCTCAGAAGGGACCAGTAAGGTTTGTGTGGGACTTCAATTAGCTTTCACACAGCGGGCTTTGTAAGTTCCTCTCTGGCTTCTTGCTTACCATGAAATCATTGCCTCTCATCGTGTTGCTACCTGCTGTGAGGCCCTTATTAGAAACTAAACACAACATGGGGCCACTCTATCAGCAGAGTCAGGGAGACACAGCCCTGTGTAGCCAGCAGCAGCAGAAGGAGTGTTCCCGCCTCTGCTAAGGGGAGCAGTGTCCTTGGCCATATCATAGAAAAGAGTTTCAAGCTGGGCCAGAATGAAGCAAAGCTAATGAGTTTATTGACTATTTATGCAGAGCCATAAAGAAAAAAATAGTACAGAACACCAAGCTGTATATTCAAGCTATCATATGGAAGTTAATGAGATGAGACACACTGTTTAGGTTGAGAGATAAAAGACAAAAACTCATGCAGTAAAACTCAGGGTTACAAACATTCTGGACCCATGTAAATTACCTGCTTTGCTGTTTTATCATCCTGTTGGAGACAACTTTAGGAGACACCTAGTGTCTGTAGGCAGTTTTACCTTGATCAGTTGTGTTGAAGTTCTTTGGGTCTTAGTTAGCAGCAGAGGCAAACTAAGATCCCAAGATCAGGGACTTCTTTGCCCTCTCAAGGTCCCTTGGCTTCTTTCCCTTTTGCCTCAGGTCCATCTTGAGCTCTTATCTTCTAAACCTATGACCTCGATAAACTTGTCTCTACAAAGTATCCTGCCTCAAGTATTAGACTGTAGAAATAAAAAGTGCACTAACATGAAAACCTGACACAAAAGACGTTGGCAAATGCTATAAAAGACCTGAATGTGTGCAAGCTGCTTTGAGACAAAGTAACAGACAGAGGTTGAAAGAGGTTGAAGGTCAGGCTAGAAACGCCTGGAGGCCACAGACAGAGCGTTAGAAGTCAGAGGATGGAGAGACTAGGAAATGAGATCCAGACGGAAATGATGACGTCAGTGGAAGCCAGAGAACAAGCCACCATCTTACAAAGCAGCAAAGAACGTGGTTGTGCGGTGCCCAAGTCCTAACCTAAACTTTGAAGAAAGCCAAATTTTAAAGGCCAAGACCCAGGATGCTCAGTCAAGATATCCGAGTCAAGCAGCAAACATGCTTCCTGTGCTATGGCGTCTACTGACCACTCTTAGATTTATCCAAGTGTTCCCTTGACCAGGGAAGAAGTGGGAAGAGCGTGCCAAGTGTACGCAGAGGGGGAAAGAACGGAGCGAAGAGCTGGGCATGGTATCGCTTATCTGTGATGCAAATACTTGAGAAGCTGAGGCAGGAGGAACATGAATTTGAGGCCAAGTGGGACTACAGATTGAGGCTCTGTCTAAAATCAATGAGTAAGTAGGGAAATGGAGGAGGGGAACTGGAGGAGGAAGAAGAGGGGAGGAACAGGAGAGGAGATGTGGAGAGAGATTATTATGAATGTTTATCATCAGGACAAGTGGGAAATTTGCTTGAAGGCATCTCAGAAATATTTGAGGGAGTCTTTCCTATACACAGGGCCTGAGGCTCTGTGTTTTAGTGAATAACCTCTGGGTACTCTCCCAAGGCTGCCTCAGGATTCTGCTCTCTGTTTTCTGGGCAAGTGTTCTGCCCTGGCTAGTTTTATATCAACTTGACACAAGCTATAGTTAGACAAGAGGAGAAACTGCATCCATAAGTCTAGGTTGTAGCAAGCCTGTAGGGCCTTTTCTTAATTGTTGATCCATAGAAGTTGGCCCAGCCCATTGTGGATGGGGACATCCCTGGCCTTGTAGTCCTGGGTTAGATAAGAAAACAGACTGGGCAAGTCATGAAGCAGCATTTCTCTATGGCCTCTGTATCACTTACTGTCTTAATTTGACTTCCTTCATTAATTCCTTTGCCCATGAACAGTGATGTGGAATCTTAAGTGGTAACACTTGCTTCTGGTCATGGTGTTTCACACAGCAAAATAACCCGAACTGAAACGTGCTTCACAGCCATCGTGGTCGTGAATCAAGCAGGCCCTAGTCTAGCTCTAGCTCACGACAGCAGCAGACCTCAGGCTGACCCATTGTTATCACTTCTACAAGTAAATGTCCTCTCTCCAACTCTGTTGGCTCAGGAAACATGGTGGAAGACTGTAAGACCTAGAAATTGAAAAGGACAGCTGCAAAACAGGGTCTTCTGGACATGACAGGGCCATTTCACTCCCATACTCCCAGCAGCTGTGGTTGCCTGCGCAAGACCTACACAGGACCAAGCTACACAAAATCCCAGCATAGAGGGGTCCTACCCTTAGGAGGAGGAGCTGTTGGTGGTTGATGGCTTTTGCAGGGGAAGGAGACTC
The DNA here is from genome assembly GCA_004026605.1 of Ondatra zibethicus. Lineage (NCBI taxonomy): Eukaryota > Metazoa > Chordata > Mammalia > Rodentia > Cricetidae > Ondatra > Ondatra zibethicus. Next base: position 29,518 of record PVIU01017538.1, read on the forward strand.
ACTGATTTTAGAGAATTCCTGGTAGGTTGCCAATGTTTTAGTCGATAGCCTTACACCCATGCGCATATGGGCAGCACTAATTGGAATCAGTATGCTATAAAAAAAAATAAGGACATGAAGTTGGGAGGGGACATGATATGGGGAAGTCTGGGAATAGTTGCTGGAAGTAGAAAGTATATATGGTCAAAATAAATCCTACATATGTATGAAATTCTCAAAAATAATGAAAAGTATGTATCTTAACAATTTACAGTTGTGATGCACCATTTTTCTGTAAAGGAGTTTGAAACTCCAAGACTGTGAGACTATGGATATGCCTGTGTCACTGAACTACCAGGTAAGATAAGTTAATCAGCAACTCAACACAGACCTTTTTCACTTGTTAATTTTACATAGAGTATGATATATATTCTACAGGCATAGCTACATCAGCAATGATCGTATATAGAAGAAAATAGAAAAAGACTATAATCATGGTTAATAAAATGATTATTTGGGTGCATGTAACAAAGAACCATTTTTTGTTTGTTTTTTCCATCTTGAAACCCTAGCTGGGCTGGAGAGGTGAGTCTGTGTAAACATTGTCCTCTCGACCTGGGTTCTATTCCCAGCACCAACATGGCTGCTCACAACTATATGTAACTCCAGTTTCAGGGGATCCAACACCGTCTCCTGGCCTCTGATGGTACCAGGCACAAATGTGATGCACAGACATACATTTAGGCAAAACTCACATCCACGTTAAAAATAAATAAATAGATAGATAAATCATTAAAAAATTTAAAACAGAAACCCTAGCAATATGGTGTCAGTGTTTAGAGTGATTAACCCCTTCTTTCTGATGTGCCTTACAGGAGTGTGGTGGTTTGAATGTAACTGACCCCCAAAAGCTCACAGAGAGGGGCACTATTAGGAGATGTGGCCTTGTTGAAGAAAGTGTGTCACTGTCGGGGTGGGCTTTGAGGTCTCATGCCCAGTGTCCCAGAGACACTGTTTCTGTTGCCTGTGAGTCAAGATGCAGGACCTTCAGCTCCTTCTCCAGTGCCGTGTCTGCCTGCGCACTGCCATACAACACCGTGTCTGCCTGCTGCCGCCTTACAACACCATGTCTGCCTGCTGCTGCCGTACAACACCGTGTCTGCCTGCTGCCGCCGTACAACACCGTGTCTGCCTGCTGCCGCCGTACAACACCACACTACACCAGGATGATAATGAACTAATGCTCTGGAAATGTAAGCCGCCCAATTAAACTTTTTCCTTGATAAGAGTTGCCATGGTCACAGCATCTCTTCACAGCAATAGAAACCCTAACTGAGGCAAGAAGTATAGTGAATAAGACATCCTTCCTTGCTACTTATGTTTTGCTTGCAGTATTTTCCTTCCTTCTTTCCATTTCCTTTAAAGATCCCACGGCAGAGGTAAAGAACATGAATGCTAGGGACCACTTACCTTTCCAGGATATGAATGTGTGGAAAATGCATAAATTCTTTAGCTTTATGTACTTTGTGCCTTCAGTGCATAACAAAATCTCCTCAGAATTTAGAGGCTTAAACTATGCATATACAGTGTCAGTGAGGAATCAGAGTGAGACGTTACAAGTGTCTCTGGCCCCCATCTTTCTGGAGGTCTGGGTTAGGAGGCTATCAGTGTTGTGGTCTGATCTAAAGGCCTGGCTGGTCTGAATGGCAACTTCAGTGCTCGCTCACGTGGTTCATGATAGGAACCAGTCCCTGTACCTCTCGGTTTTGGTTCTCAGTTGCCTTGCTGATCCTATTTCCTCTGGCTTCCCTGTGAGATTTGTTTTCCCCAAGGACAACAAGGAGAAACAGAGCAATGAAGAGCAACTTAATCCACAGTCAATTAACCCAACTTGGAATCAGTGTGTTCTCTTTGTTAGGAGCTATCAATAGTCCTGTCCTCATCCCCTCCCCCACCGCAGTCAGGGGGATGGACTTTCCTATGGGCACGATTCCTGAAGGCAAGGATCTTAAGGGTCTGTCCTAGAAGAAGATTTCTCTACCTCAATCTTTAAGGATTTGTAGAAGGGGCCTGGCAGCCTTGGAAAATTTCCAATATTTGCATGGTTCTGAGACTGCTTCAATCCAGCCCTTGGACTGAGAGGGCCATGAAGTCCAGAACTGTTTCTTTGACCTCACATCCTCTGCAATGCCACAGCACCTGGCCCATAAGCACAATGAAATATGCTTCATATTTCATTCATTCAACACCCACCTGTTGATCACTTAGTGTGCACCATGCCCTGTAATATGGTGGTAGAACGCGGTTATCATTTAAGGTAAGCGTAAGTTGGGATGAGTGATGGCTCAGCAGTTAGGAGCTCTTGCTGTTCTTCTGGAGGACCTGAGTTTGGTACCCAGCACCCATGTTGGGCAGCTACAACTGTTTGCCAACTCAGATTTGGAGAATCTGATACCCCCCTCTACTCTTGTGGGCGCCTATGTTCATGTGGCCTACACACAGACACAAACATAAATTATTTTTAAAAGTTAGATGTCAGCTCTCAGCAACACGGACATCAACAGGGAATGATAACAAACAAACAGATGAAGAAGGGGTCATCACATATAAAGAATGAACTAGTGTGCTGTACTGAGGAAAATACAACCTACATCATAAGTGATATTTTAAAAGCCTTATTCTATAAGGAGCTATATATAAATCAATTAGAAAAAGCAGAATATGCCAAAAACCTGTTTTAAGTTTTAAAAAAATTGAAAGGAAAAAAATAGATGCAGTAACATCAAGTTATGAAAACCTGGAAACTAAACCATCATTAAGCCTCAGCATTAATAACGCTCTTTAAATTGCTCTGGTTCTTTTCAGTAATGACAGTCAGTGTTGTTTGGGGCTCTCTGACTCTTGCAGGAAGGGAATGTTTGCTTCCCTTTCCTGGGGAGTGTTATGACAAGGTGCATCTGACAACTTCTAGAACAAGTGTGTTTCTTTCCTGAGTCAGTAAGACTAGAAGTTGAGTGGGGTAGAGTGAGCTGCTTAAGAGATGGAGGTAGAGGCTCAGGGTGGGTCAGCCTAGGGCTGGAGGCACAGGGTGGGTCAGCCTAGGAGGTAGAGGCTCAGGGTGGGTCAGCCTAGGGCTGGAGGCACAGGGTGGGTCAGCCTAGGAGGTAGAGGCTCAGGGTGGGTCAGCCTAGGAGGTAGAGGCTCAGGGTGGGTCAGCCTAGGAGGTAGAGGCTCAGGGTGGGTCAGCCTAGGAGGTAGAGGCTCAGGGTGGGTCAGCCTAGGAGGTAGAGGCTCAGGGTGGGTCAGCCTAGGAGGTAGAGGCTCAGGGTGGGTCAGCTTAGGGCTGGAGGCTCAGGGTGGGTCAGCCTAGGAGGTAGAGGCTCAGGGTGGGTCAGCCTAGGGCTGGAGGTGCAGGGTGGGTCAGCCTAGGAGGTGGAGGTAGAGGGTGGGTCAGCCTAGGAGGTGGAAGTAGAGGGTGGGTCAGCCTAGGAGGTGGAAATGCGTGGTGTGTCAGTCCAGCTTCCTAATGGAGATGATTTTCTATCTGGTTGGGAGTTCAGTAAATGACAGTGTATAATTTATATGAACAGACCATGTGAGATTCCCCAGCACATTAAATAGATAAACAAAATGCCAGAGAGTCCCTCCTTGCCTCTACCTTCTCCCTCTCTACACATTCTGAGAAACTTAGTTGTCTTCAGGCCATTAAGGATCATCATGTCTGTGACCATGTCTTAGAGGAATGACAGTTAGATCTGATGCCCAGGGCCTAACTCTGTCACTTTGCTGTCTTGACCCCACAATGGCTGTGTAATGTTTAAGGAGAATGATGCTTGCATTCTCTGAAGATGATGAGGGATGTTTATTTACGTACTATTTGTAACTGGATAATCTGAGTAGAGAAGTAAGTGGTTCTCGCTGTGTTCTTCCTTGAAGAAGCCCTGATTATGTTAAAGACATGGAAGTGGGGTGGGAAGTAGGAAAGAAGAAGAGGTCAACAAGAGGGGGAGGAGTCACGGGAGGTGAATATAATCACAGTTCATTTTTTATAAAGTGTAAAAATAAAAAAAGTGAAATTTAAATTACAAAATTAAAGAACTGTAGACCACTTGACCTTGACTGAAGAGAAAATCATGATATTGAAGACATGGGCTCAGATTATCGTGGGCCATTTTTAGGGCCTTTAATAGCCAGTTACCTTAACTGTTGTACCTAGCATTCTCTGGATGGTAATAGATACCTGTAAATGGATGTTCCTTTGATCTGCTAGATCACACAAAAAATGATGCAGAGACTTATTAATTATAAAATCTTGGCCTATAGCTTAGGCTTGTCCCACTAGCTCATATAACTTAAATGAACCCATTTTTATTCATCTTCATGTTGCCATGTGACTCGTGGCTTTTACCTCTCCTCCTGCATCTCTTGCTTCCTCTGCATCTGACTGACTACTAGGCGTTTCTTCTTCCCAGAGTTCTCTCTGTCCAGAAGTCCCTTCAATACCTCCTACCTATTTTGGATGTTTAGCTTTTTATTAAACCAATCACAGTGACCCATCTTCACAGAGCAAGGGAATATTCCACAACAGATATCCTTTTTGGTACATACCACAGAGTTTAGCAGACCTCTGCCCTCCCTCAGCCCTCCCTTGGTATTGCCCACTTGTACTCTTTGTCCTTGATCCTTGTGCAGCACACTTAGCTTGCCACCTAGGCTCAGGGCATCTCCACTCCACAACAGCTGCCGACCTTGATGTCTATTCCAGGTCCTGGCACCTCCTATATGCTGGGATCTCTGCTGCAATGGGAGCTGCACCTTCCTTCACCAGTATCATCTCTTGGCTTCTTCAGGGTCTCTGACCCCGCCACATAGTCCATGTCTCAACTTCTCTCCATGACTCCTTCAAGCCATGTCCCCCAAACCAATACCACACAGAAGACTGTTACAGTTACCAAGTTCATTTCAGGACCTCCATGTGCTGACCCCGAGGAAATACTTCCCAGAGGATTTTGTCTCAATGATGCTGGCCCCTTACTAAGAACAACTTCTTTCCCAATCTGAGCTAACTAGCATGTCTCAGGAAGGTAAGGGTTTCACTTCAGAGATACTGCTCTCTCGCTAACCATAGCTAATTCTTCAACCGCAGCTGATCAGAAACCACAGATTTTTAATTCAAATACACCATACAAACGTCTCCAATGGTCTTTGTTCCCATCTAAGACTTTACAAGCCATCTCTTCTTGGCCTGTAGTTTTTGAAGCACACTTTTCCCCCCAAGCTCCCATGGGACAGCTTGCCAAGTTTCTAGAACTCATTGCCTTTTCCATTTCAAAACTCCAAGTCTTCCACAATCCTCTAAACAACAGCAACAACAAAAACAAATGAGCAAACCAGAAAAACAGGGTCAGGCCCGTCATAGCAGCAGCTCACTCTCTGGAACCACTTCCTGCTCCAGTTCAGTTTTTGATAGTTGATAATACATTGACCAAAATGACTTGGGGAGAAACGGGCTTATTCTATCCTACATTTCCAGGTAACAGTCCATCAAGAAGGAAAGAAAGGTACTTACTGCCTTGTTCTGCTTGTTTTCTTAAACAAGGACAATCTGCCCAGGCGTGTGTGTGTGTGTGTAAATGTTATATATACATATATATATGGAATTTTAAATGGATTTACCCTATAGTGGCATAACGATTCAAACCCAGACAACACAGGCTATAAGAGAAAAAGTCCATTGCCAGGTCTGAGTTACCTCTGTTTAAGCTGATCTCCAGTGGACTAGCATAGTGACCCTCCAAATATTGCAAGCTATTGCTATTGCTCTTGATAACCCTCCTGAACTTGATGGTAAGAACTTATAGCAGAAGATACTTCACACTTGAGTTATATGATGTATTGGTACTGACTTGGAAGCTTCATTTATGCTGGCCAACTCTCTTATTGCTGGAAGTATCTTTGCTACCACGGAGGAAAAAAGTCAAGTGTTACATAGCTGCTAACCCTGTGAGCAAGAATATTGTGTGGCCTGGATAGATGTGCTTACTGGTACTATAGTGGCATCACTATTATCAGGAGTAACCAACTACTTTTTGCTCTACAGGAAAGAGATCATTTCTGATATCATCATCTAGGCCAAAGCCCATTGCTGGCTAGGTCATAGTTCCTAGAGGGGAACCCAATACTATTATTCTGCTAAATGGCCACAGTCACAAACTTCCTGCCCAATTCTTATCTTCATACCAATAGCTGTGTATAATCTCCCAACCTTCGTAAGAGAAATTTTTTTTTAGTAGGTGAAAACTAATGCAGAGACTCACAATTGACCAATTGTACAAAGAATAAGAGACAATGAAGTGCCCAGTTCTACATGGGACATCAGTATCACATGGCCTTCTCACCAAGACAGGGGTCACCATGAAAGATGGGGCAGAGAGGCTGTAGGAGCTAGAGGTAGTGGACATCTACAGTGAAGCAGTATTTTCTGGGCCATTGAACACATGAACTCACAGCAGGTCTGACTGCACTCACAAGACAAACCCGGCAGAAATCCAATCATGCATGAGGGAGATGCTCACAAATTTTCACCCCCAGCAGAAGAGCCTTTGGCAATTAATGATTTCTTGGAGAAAACCAGGTCTTCTCCTGGGGCGCAGCCTCTGAGGTGCCATCTAGGCTCCAGTTGTTGCTTCTACATCCATGTGCCCATACACATGTGACATGTGCCCACACATGTGACATATGCCCACACATACACTTAGATAAAAAAAATTTCATTAAACTTCTTATTGTGAATAAATGTTTTTCATGAGTTCTGGGCAATTTGAAGTAGTTTCCTGTGCCTCTTTTCTACCTTGTCTCTTAGTTAAAATCTGTTAAGTCTCATCCTGTATGCTAGATACTTACTTTCTAGCCCACAGTTTTGTCATTCCACCTTGTTTACAAGTAAATTCTTCTAATTCAACTTCTGATCAGCTGTTTAATTTTCTTCTAAACCTGTCCACTAGTTTTTAAATTTGTATTACTGTGATCTTTAGCAGTAGGAATTTATGTTTCATGAACATTTAAGGTGCCCCAAGTGCTCAGGCTTTTACAAATACTCAGCCAGTGGCCAGTTGTCATAAGAGAAGGCTATCTTGATTTTCCTGCTTTCACACTACAATACTAGTAAGTCCTGAAATTCTCATTCCACACAGTCTTATGCCTGGAAAATATTTGTTCTTGTTAATAAGAAAGTATCAATAGGTTTGTCCCTTCTTTGTCTTCTGAGGCATAAATATCAGGTGCTGGTTGGTTTGTGTGTTCTTTATAACTCGTCTGGAGACAAGAACATGTCATTAATTCACCCTTTTCTGGCAATAACCAGATGTTTTTCAGGGCACTGAGGATATGGGGTGGATGTGGCAGGCATGCCTGCCGCCTTCATGGCGTTTATGAACTCACATATAATAGCGGTCTACCCAGAGACCCTGTTCCACACTTACTCACTAAAAGTACACAGCTGTCAAACTGACTTCATAGCTACCTCAGAGTTCTAAAAACTAAGTAATGGGAACCAATATTGTCTGGCCTGCAAAAGAATAAATTAATTGCCATCAGTTAGCTTACAAAAGCCCCTGGGAAGGATGGAGAACCCGACTTTTGGAATAGACAGGAACAAAGTGTATTATGCTATAAATCCAGTCCATGAATAACCTGCTGCTCACATTGCCCCCTGGTCACCACAGCTTGCTGTCATCCTGCCAGAGACAACTCTAGAAGCCGCCACAGCACCGCTGTCCACGGAATGCATTGGCTGTCCCAGCCACCACCGCCACCAGGCCACGTCCTCTCATCCTGGCCCTTTGTAACTCCTGACCCAGCTTCCATGTCTGAGCTCTGATCAGCTTAGCCACACGGTCAATTAAATCAAATGGGAAGGTGAGAAAGGAAGCGTCCAAGAATGTTCTGGAAGGTTCTGTAGCAGCACAGCGGCTGTGTATCACAACTGAAAGTCATGTCACAAAGTTTCTCAAATGTAGGACAGTAATGATGCTAAATACAACCCCTTGCCCACAAAGGAATATGAAATGCCACTTTGTCATTTATTAGGTGTGACCTCTGATGGATGAACCCTTTCATGCATTCTATGTAACACACTTGTTCTGTCTTTATTGGTGAAGAAATTGAGGTTTAAAAAGTTAAAACCTCTTCCTACATAAACCGTATGGCCTGGAGCTGAACTTCCAACCAGAGCACTGATCACAGAACCATGCCTAAACAACCAATCTCCCTGTTTTCCTCAGCTGTCTATACCTCCTCCTTAGGGTTTGGAGAAAGAGCTTTCCTTGCCTGTTGGTGAGACACTGTAGTCATTGCTAAAATAAAATCATTGCATGTGGTCTTCAAAATGATCATTAAAATTCAGGAAATCCCCTTCCAAACAATATATCAACATAATTGACCAATGTGCTAACTGTTGGCTAGCACTGCCTGCTGCCGCACATTGCTGGCAGCGTAAACACTATGCTTATTACTTATTGAGCATTTTTAAATAATGTCATCTTCTTGGCTTGCTTAATGCCTATTAGAAATGAATTTCCAGAAACATAATTTTAAACCATGATATCTGTCCTTCACTCTTAGCCAGAAGGACACAGAGCCCAGGGAAAGGGAATCTCAAGACGAACTACCTTCAACAGCACAAATGAACACATTTAGGCAGATCCTAAAGCTGCCTTAGCTTTTTAGCTAATCCACTTTGGAGACACTCATATATAAACACTTGAGCTATACAGATCAAGAAAAGGACTGTCTGCCATTTAGGTTGTAATTGTAAGTAAACCACTTCAAAGCCCAGTGGCCTGGTAGTGAGATTTTGTTTTTCAGACTGAGACCTACAACTATCGGTACAGAGAAACAATGCTGTTTGGAAAATTGCATTAAAATGAATGAGGCTGGGGATATAACTCAGGGTCCCTGCCACTGCCAATATTGTTAGCTGAATCCAGTACTGGAGAGAGAGAAAAAGAGAGAGAGAGAGAAAGAGAGAGAGAGAGAGAGAGAGAGAGAGAGAGAGAGAGAGAGAGAGAGAGAGAGAGAGAAACAAAAGCATCAGGAAGAAGCGAGATCTCTGAGGAACAGGATGTGTTGAAGCAGCCACCCAGGGAAGGTAGAACCTGTGTCCTAGGATTGGAGTTTCTTACAACTGCCTGTCAGTGACATGTCTCTGAGGGACAAAGGACCCCACTTTAGGGACCTCAGACAGATACAGACAAAACACAAAAATGGATGTGAAGCAAAGAGTGAAGAGGAAGAATGTGGCAGAGAAAATGGACCTGACCTGTCTATGAAAAGACAAGCTGTCTAAACAAGAGTACGGTGCACAAACTCTTAGCTACCACAGGCAGTCTTGTGGTTTCATCTATGGCTATTTAGATATCCTAAGTGTAACGTTAGCAGATCAGCACGTTCAGGTAAGGCGACGTTACCCCAAGAACATTGGTTTGGCTGTTTCTCAAATGCTTTCTCTCTAGCCAGAGTCCTAATGGGATTTGTGCATCTTACTTTTCATGAGAAGGAAGTTTGGCTTCCTTCTCTGAGCTCTGCTGAGGCTGTGGCTTCTTTCCAGAGACTGGAAGAGTGAGACGCAGTCACCGAGACACATAACCTTGGCAGGGAAAGATGAATTTGAGGATGGGATTCGCTTTGTGTCTATCTTTAGCCCCAAGAAAAACCTCTTCAATGTACATTGTCCAAGAACGTTGCTGGGCTCTGCTTCAAGCCGACTGGCTTAGATTTCCATAGGGGTGCACTGACAAGTGTTTAAGGCAACAAATCAGAAGCTTCTGTTGCTGCACAGCGAAAGCAGGCCCTCCCACCCTACCGAGGAAAGTGCCTGGTACCTGCTGGCAGAAGAGGTCACCTTTAGAAACTACATTAGAATTTCCTTCCCCTTGACACTTCCTGTCCAACATCATAGCCTGCACACCTTGTATGACCTCAAGCGTCCTTGCAATAGTCAGTGCAAATGAAGTCTATTCAATACAAATGAAATGAAATAAATATTCTGATTCAACCCACAGCTGCTCATATACACTAATCAATTTTATCCCCTTCTGTTCCCCAAACTGTCAGCACTCACCTTTTCGGCTCCCAAGTACCCCCTGTGTGCTGTGAACCAGTTAGCCTCCTTGGTTCCCATGGAAGGTGGTTTCCTTCCTTGACTATCTCAGATCCCCTGTGTTCTTTTTTTTTTTTCAGGTATCCAGCTCAAGACTGCTGATATCAACTGAGCCCATCACACCCAGGAGCATCTACGGCAAAGAGCATGATTTCCAAGGCCATCTCTCACAATGACCCAGGATAGTTTTCTTCATCGGATAACCTCTACGTGCTCACCTCTTTCTAGACACTATGTAGGCACTGGGGCACCTTCACCATCACTGGTCCCTGCTTTGCTATTTGGACCCATAAGTAGTTGGATAAAGTCATTCTGAAACCAGCTTTTAAATCATGGAGCTGGAATATTTGTTCAGCTGAGCACTTGCTGGTCTTGCAGAGGACCCGAGCTTAATTTCCACCCCTCACGGACTGTTCAGAATTGCCTATAACTCTAGCTCTTGAGTACCTGATACGTCTGGCCTCTGTGGACACTAGAACTTTATGTAAAGTTGTGGAATATGTTTTTATTAATGTATTAAAACATTAATTTGTTGTGTGTGTATGTAAACACATGTGCAATGAGGTCACAGGACAACTTGTGAGAGTTGGTTCTCTTCTTGCAACATGTGTGTCCCAGGGATCATGAAATTCAGGTCATCTAGCTTGGCAGCAAGTGCCTTTACCCACTGAGTCATTTTGCTGGTCCCTGAAATATGTTTTCTAAAGCATAGTTGAATATGAAAAGTTTTGTCTCAAGCATCCGCAGAAACTGAGGTTCCTCCCAAGACTGCATGAGATGAAGGGTTTTCTCGAGCTGCACGTACTGTAGAAGTCAGAGTGCTTTAGAGTTTCTTCATGTTCATGCTTTGCAAAATGCTTATGGGAATAAAATCTGTCCCTAAAATTGAAGTTGCAGTAATTACATAAAGGAGGTAACTGTGTTTATGCGGTTGCCATGTACTATGAAATGTTCTATTGTTGACAGTGGTTTCTGTCCCTCCTGGTCCTGCAGCCATTCAGTCCCAAAGAAACACACAGAGGTCTACATTACTTATAAACTGGTTGTCATAGTAGCTTAGGCTTTCTTATTAACTAACTCTTACATCATACATTAACCCATTATTCTTATCTGTGTTAGCCACATGGCTTGGTATCTTTTATCAGTGAGGCATTCTCATCTTGCTTCCTCTGCATCTAGGTGTTGACTACAGACTGAGCCTTTCCTCTTCCCAGAATTCCCCTGTTCTGGTTGCCCCATCTATACTTCCTGCCTGGCTACAGGCCAATCAGTGTTTTATTAAAATACAAGTGACATGGTACAGACCATTGTCCCACAGCACTACCCCCTTTTTTCAAAACAAGAACTCTGAATCTAATCTCCTTTGTTTAGCTTTTTTCCTTACCATTATCCATAACAACTTGTAACCAACACTCTAAACAAAGGTAAATATTCATAATTCACTTTTGGGAGTGTGGGCATAGTTTTCCAGGCTACTTCCTGCTGATTAGGGGTGCTGGTAACCTTATGGACACCTAAAGAAAATTTAGAGTCACGGTCAAGTCCTGACTGGAGTATTCTGTGAGGCTGGATCATTTCAGCCAGCAGTCTTGAGGCTGTTCTGGATGTAGAAATCAGAAGAAACCCCAACAGAAGCCCTCTGAAATGTTGGATCATCTGGGCCATCCACTCTTATTGGAGATTTCTCAGGGGGTCTTCCTTGATCAAACATGATTTTTCTTATCCCAGAATGAATCCATAGCCTCTCATTTCCTGTGGAAACAAAAGCAAAATCTCTTCTTAAAAGTAACAGATGGAGAACCCACAAACAATGACACCAGGACCTATCTCTTCTGCATGTATTAACTTTTTGAGAACCGAGTCTTTTTGAATGCACTCCTTCCTAGGCCAGGAGGGATGGGGGTGGGCCTTGGACTTCTAACAGGGCAGGGCACCATGCCCTCTTTCAAGGAAGAAGGGGGAGGGAGGAGGGGTGGGGGGTAGTGGGA
>PVIU01017539.1:0-41638 GCA_004026605.1 Ondatra zibethicus
TGCATTGAATCTATAGATGGCCTTTGGTAGAATTGCCATTTTTACTATATTGATCCTTCCAATCCAGGAGCATGGGAGATCCTTCCATTTTCTGTTGTCCTCCTCGATGTCTTTCTTCAAGGTCTTAAAGTTCCTGTCAAATAGATCTTTCACTTCCTTGGTTAGTGTTACCCCAAGATACTTTATGCTATTTGTGGCTCTTGTGAAAGGTGATGTTTCTCTGATTTCCCTCTCGGTTTCTTTATTCTTTGTGTATAGGAGGGCTACTGATTTTTTTGAGTTGATTTTGTATCCTGACACTTCACTGAAGGTATTTATCAGCTGTAGAAGTTCTTTGGTAGAGTTCTTGAGGTCACTTATGTACACTATCATATCATCTGCAAATAACGAAAGTTTGGCTTCTTTGTGTCCAATCTAATCGTAGACTTTAGGAAAGCAAGGCAGTAGGAGAGGGACAAATTAAAAGGTTATTACTTTGGATGGTAAATATGGCTATGTAGTTTAAACAAGGTCAATGATGGCAGGAAAAGTAGGAAAGTCATTTGAGCAGAAGAATTGACTTCTGTTGTTGATAGAAAAATTGCTTCCTTAATTTTTTGAGATTATAATTATACCATTTATTAATGGCTACTCTGCCCCCAAACACTTTCTGCTTGTTTGCTGTCAACTTAGTAGCCTCTTTTAACATGCATATATGTATATACATATATATTTCAGCTATAACCAATTTGGTCTGTATTATGTTATTCATATGTATGTTCATATGCAGATAGGCCATTTGGCATTGAACAAACAATTGCTCTGTTATTTCCTGTAAAAGTTTTTTTCCTACTGAGTATTATTAGTTGTCTTTAGATGTTTGTGTGTGATTGAGTACTTTTTTGTTTCCTAGTAATATCAGAACCTACACCTATGAAGTATCATGAACATGGCCGCCACATGTACCCGAGAAGAAAAAGTACAACAAAAAGAGATATACTAAAGTGGGCTGGAGAAAGACTTAATGTTATTAGGCTGAGAACTGAGTTACAGAAGATAAATGATTCTTTGATCCTCCCTAAATCAATATAACCTCTTATAGAACTCAAATGTTTAGAGAGAGTGATTCATTTGTAACTAAAACCATTATAAATTCTCTGTCATTAAAAATATACAAGATTTATTCATATGTAATTATAGCATTCCTTCTGTTAGAATCCATTTTGTACTTTCACATTTGCTATGAATTTCTAGTTACAATTTATTTTTTTAAGACTTATAAATTAAGACATTATGACATTCATTTTATGTACTATGGGCCTCCCCAGTTTTTAACATATAAAAGTTTGTGATTAAACTGAGAAACATATGATACACTTTAATTATTACATTCTTCTAACATTCAGCTATCAACTCCAGAAATATTTTCTTTACAATTATATAAGCTAAAATATATAAGATTAGAGATGGTTTTATTTGTATCTTCAATGGTTTGTCTTCTTAGCTAAATCTTGAGAAATTTTTACTGATAGAAGTACATTTCCATCACATTAAATTTTAATGTTGGTGCAAATTATACAATGAAATCTCAAAGGTACATACCAGACTTTTCATAATTCTTTCACTATTTGAAAACATCTTATGAGAGAACAGAATGTGTTCAATCAGTTAAGCCATTAAAAATATTTGTATATAAGCACAATCCAGGTTCCTGTGTATAGCCAGAGAAATGAATCTTAAGATAAATGACACCAGTCAGGCACTGTTAAATTATTTTTGATGACTCTTTATCTTTTTTGGAGTAGAAAAACCTGAAATTAGGGACAGTGATACACCTCAGCATTACATTCCTTTCTTAGCATGCACATGGCCACAAGTATTATCCCCAGAGCACTCTGAATGGCTCTCCTCTAAAGCCCATGGATTGTTGATGTATCTTCTTACTTTGCAACCCACAACTGTAATATGGCAACAGTTACCACCATTTCATGCCTGCCAGGCTCATGTTGCTAGCCCAGGAAGTTGAAAATAGACATTTTAAAACAAGAGTCTTCTTAAATCTGCTTTTCTAAGATAGAATCATATTACACACAGTTAGTTTTCCTTCTGTGGAAGTATTATGTATATATTAACATATAGCTGATTAACAAACTAATTTAAGAAAATCATACCAGACAAAATCTTTCACATGTAACCTCAAATTTTATATTTAATTTTATAATTGATATCCCTAAATATTTTCTAAGATACGATTTCTGGTTTTCCTTAAGACTCCAAAGAGTTATTAAGTCCTATTTTCCTCTGAGCTACATACCTACTTAACTGAAAAAAAAATATATATATAACACACCTGTATTTTCTGAACATGAGGTACAATGGGATGGTAAAGCCGCAGAAGTATTTCTGATAAGGATAAATACCATTTCTTTTCTTTGGAAAGCACACTTTAAATTTTTTTTCTTCTAGAAAGAAACAAGTGCACACAACCACATAAAATCAAATAGTTTTGATTATCTTGTTGTTTTTAAGCTTGGGTGTAAGTTTCAACACAGAAATTCCTATTGTGAATTTTGGACCACTGAACTCTTGCCTAACCTGGCATAGAGAAGACCCATCAATTTTTATATAATTTGTGTTAACAAGCTAAAGAAATGTGAGTCGTAATGATGTGAGGTTTTAAGAAATTTAGTTTTACAGAAATTCTGAAATTCAGTATCTTTGTCAAGAATAAAAAGGATTACAGTGGTTGTTTAATAGTGAATCACGAATACCTTATTTCCTAATTTATTTTTTAAAAAATGCCTTGAAGCCTCCATATCAAAACAAGACAATTCATCTTAAACATGTGGAAAATGACATCAATATCACATGAGTTTTGTAGTGTATATCTGGAGATGGTATCTCTGCCATACTAAATTGAATGTCTAATAACATGTCTAAAAATCTGATAGATTTGAATGGCAGGAAAGGCAGTAAGTGGAAATGCTCTAGCGTTTGTAATTAATTGGAGAACACTTCTTTATGAAAAAGTCGAGTTTTCATGAATGTCACATTGACATTTTCAAAATTGATTTGTCTTGACATTTAGAAGAGTTCTACAGAGTCATGTGTACATGTTATAACATTATGCAAACTACAATACATCTGTAATATTTAAAGGTTTGAAAATAGGAAGATTGTTTTAATTGACAGAGAACAAGTCTACTTTTATAAGAAAGCAGTTTTCAGACTTCAAAATGAAACAATGACATCTAACTCTATACACAGCATTTAAAGCAAAGGAGGCCAAAAATCAAAATTATTGAAATAATGATACAGCACTCATTTTACGAAAGAATACATGACAGTGTTGACTTACAAGGTACAAAGAGAATACCATAAAATAATTGGGTTTTTTGTTGGTTGGTTGGTTGGTTGAGGCAGGATTGCTCTGTCTAAGAGCTTCATCTGTGCTGGAACTCACTTTGTAGGCAAGCATGGCCCTGGCTAACAGAGATCTGCCTGCTATTGTCTCCTAAGTGTGTAACCACACCTGGCATAAAGGGGTACATCAACATGCTTGTACTAAAATAATTTTTAATAGAAAGAAAAAGAGAAGTGTGTTTCTGCCTGGCCAGCTGGACGCACCAGGAACAGAGTACAGGCACTCTCAATCCCCTAAACTTTCTGGCCATTAAGTGAGGCTTCTTCCCAGCTACTTGCTTTCTCTAATTATCCCATCCCAGCTTGTCCCCAAGCACTCCTTCCCATCTGAGGGGTCCTTTGATCCACCACCACAGCCTACTTCAGGGTGGAGGGGTTCTGAGAGCCAACTCCAGTGCTGAAGGGAACAAAGAGAGGGCAGACCAAGAAAACCCCCCAAGTACACGGTTAGCCACAACAAGGATCAGACCAAGCCGCCGAGACTCTCCTGACAGCATTTGAAGGAAGAGATGGGCAGGCACCAATGCAAGAATTCCTCCCAACAAACTGAAAAACAACATGATATCACCAGAATCCAGCGAACATGCAACAGGAAGACTTGAACGCCCTAATCCAGAAGAAGTAGAGGAAATAGACTTTAAACATATCATTATGAAAGTGTTAGAGACCATTAAACAGGATGTGAAAAACTCCCTTAAATAAATGCATGAGAAGACTAACAAAAAGTTAGAAGAAATGAATAAATCCCTCAAAGATACCAAAGAAAAAGCAATCAAAGAGGTAATGGAAACAGTTCAAGAGTTGAAAACTGAAATGGAGGCAATGAAGAAAACACAAACCGAGGGAAGGCAGGATATGGAAAATCTGGGTAAACGAACAGGAACTAGAGAGACAAGTATAACCAACAGAATACAAGAGATGAAAGAAAGACTCTCAGATGCTGAAGATACTATAGAGGAAAAAATTCATTGATCAAAGAAAACAGCAAATCCAACAAACTCTTAACACAAAATATCCAGGAAATCTGGGACACCATGAAAAGACCAAACCTAAGAATAATAGGGGTAGAAGGAGAAGAAGAATTACAGCTCAAAGGCCCAGAAAATGTATTCAACAAAATTAATTATTATCTTCTTCAGCAACGTTTGCAATGAGCATGCATATGTGTATGTCATGTACTAAGCATGCATACATAAACATTATTTTATAGGTAGGAACCAGTCTTCTCAGTTATTCTCAGTAGCATTAATTAGGTTCCTAAGCTGATTGCACAGGATAAATCTGAATCAGATCTCTGACATATACTCTGTAGGTATTCTTAAAATGGAGTATGCCAGAGTTGGAAATGTTATTTACTTGACCTGGAGCTTTCAGACACACTATTGAATTGAGATTCTTCTAGGGCTGGTTGGATATAGAAGAATTAAGTCAAGTGTCTTTTAAATGAGTTCATTGTTTTCAGATCTCAAAAGAGCATAAGGATAAATTTGTGGTTTCCTTTTTCAGATTTTAAAGAGCCAGTGCATCATTCTGCATAATGTTAATTCTGAGTGAATGTTTAATATGAGGGTAGAATATAATGTACTCAGACATCTTGATTGGGGTAGGTACCAAAGCTGAATATAGCCCCTGTAAATAGTTTTTCATCCTTTGAGGGCATAGGGAGCTGTAGTCTTTCCACACTTGCTGCATTTTTTTCTTCTTTTTAATTAAAGAAAGGTTATTAACAATACTATATAATATACTTTATGATACAACATTATGCCCAGCTCTCCAAACTTTGCTTTTAAGGTTTTAATTTCATTTTGGAAACTAAAAGAAGACATTTATTCCTTAGCTTAAATGTACCAATCAGTTATCACTAGACATTAGAGCTATATCTGATGGAGAGTGCAATACTAACTGTTACATTAATCACAGTTGATATGAATGCTTACCATGTGTCTGTCAATGTGAAATATATTTCCATGATGAAACATCAAAATGATTCCTTTTAGCTTTTATTATATATTAGTTCATATTGCAGAAATGTGGAAACTCGGACAGAAGGAAGGAAAGTGACTTGACCAAGTAAGTGAGCATCACCAAGGCTTTAGCCACATTATCTGGTTCAATGTACCTGATATGAAGATCATAGCAACTTCTTATGCTTCAGTCTTTATTTAAAAAATCAACCTTGCTCTCCATTTCATTTCTAAGAGACCATTTTATTACAACATCACATATTACATAAGAAAACAACTGGAATGTGTAAAATTTTTCAAATGGAATCAATAACAAAAGAAAAAGGAAACCAGCTGATTCAGCAAGCCTAAATTTTTTTTTTTTTTACATCATTGATGTTGGACAATACTTCATCCATGAATGACTGGGCCCTGACTTTTATTTCCAGCTTTGTGAATATAACCTATAGGAATATTACTTATATCATGTGATCAATCCTTGAGAAAATTATAGAGAAATCATCAGACATTAACATTAAAATACTTAAGATTTTGTAACCTGTCAGAAAAACAAAAAATATTATTAACCACTTGAAGTTGATAGGCAAAATCCCCATATATTCTGCTCCATATTTTGTTTATTACTGGCACTGTATTTGAACTCAGATTTACTTTTCTTCCCCATTCCCTTAGCCAGTTTTGTATGCACAAAAACATGCTGGGGATCAGGTGTTGATTAGTAAAATAGCAAAACATGAAGTAGCCAAACCACAATGTGTATTCTAAGATACACAAATTAAACATTGAAATTTAGTCCTTTAGTAGTGAAGAATGCCATCACATAGGCTACATAGACTTCAACATCATAGAGTACATAACAATATAATAAGTATAACAACAAAATGTAATCTTCTAAGAAAGATATTTCCTATTCTTTGTCTATTAAGGCTACAAAGAGGTCACTGCATATCCAAAGAACAACTTTTTGGACAATGGCATAAAGGATCAAGAAGATCATTGGAGTCAGGAATGAGGAAACATGAAAATATGAAGTTGAATCCTTAAATCTATATGTATTGAGAAATAGAGATAATAGAAAGTAAAATGGGGGAATAAAATTGTAAACATAGCAGACAAACACCAAAAGAAATGCTGATACAATTCAGAGATGTGAACATTCATGCATGCGAAATCACATATAAGAAAATGTGAAAATAGGGAAGATCGTTCTTATTCCTTTGTTTGCTGGATACTGGCGAGTATTTTGGAGCACTTTCCACAAGGTGACAAATGAATAATATAATTCTAAGTGCACATCACATGGAATGACAATGAAAATGTGCAATCATTTTAAGTTGTAACTGTGTACTTCCTGTTAACAAAGAATTATGAGTTACATAAGTTCCGACAATGTGTAAGGAGACAATAGATTCACCAATAGCTGACACCATAGAAGGTGCTGATCAGAATACTTGCAAGAATAAATGAAGAAGAGGAGACAATGTTAAAGAAAGAGTTCATATTTACACATAGTATAAAAGTGAAAGGGCTTCATTAAGAACGTAGAAAAAGGAAATAGTTATCTATAATAACAACAGAATAGTCAACACTGAGGTCTACAATTTTAATGAATCATAAAAAGAAAAGAAGAGAGTAGAAAACTTTAAGAAGGCTCAGAATATCAGGGCATTTATTTTGAAAGTATAGATTCAACACAAATACATGCACACATATTAATTTTGTAAAAATAGTCTACAGAAGATTAAAGTACTTTGATGTTAGTGCCTAAACTGAATTAATATTGTAATAATGGACATATTAAGATAATCAGTCCTTAAATATAATACGATCTCTGTTATAATTCTGATGATAGTACTCACAGAGAAGGAAAAGCAATCCTAAACTATATACAGAAACAAAGAAGACTGAAATAGTCAATCTTTGTAATTGGTTTTTCTACTACTGTACTGAAATATCTGATTAATAAATATTTACGGAGTAAATTAGCCAGTGATTCAATGCATGAACAATTTACTCATTGGATATTTCAAGGGAAGGAGGGTTTTGAGAATGTTTTCCTAAAACTTGGCTTGAAAACTTTCACTTCCATTTATTGAAGCAGAAAGAGTCCAAGTCCAAGAGGTGTGTTTTGTGTTACCAACTCTTATTTAATTTCTCATCCATTACTCCTTTTATGAAGAAGACCTAGGTACATTTCTTCATACTATATATAATTATTCCATTTCTGATGTTAGGAAGTACTTTCCTCATATTTCTGTCCCTTCAATTCTTTTAGATTTTATTCAGAGAAACAAAAACAAAAACAATATGATGCAGTTATCATCTGAGCCTTAAAAATCATTCCTTTATCTCAATGTAATATTATTAATTCTAATTGAGCTGATACACAGCTACATATTTTAAAGGTTATGAGATAAAATTTATGTTCAAAATTGTACTAATTACGTAATAGCTGGATTTCTTTTATAGTCCCATCCCTGCTGGATTTGCGAAGTCATTATACAACTAAGCATTTGATTAAGTGAAAGACTATGTTAAGTAAAGGCCACAAGGGCAGATGGGATGAAATATAGAGCTGATCGCAAAGAAAGCATGCATGGATAACAAACATATAACTGAGATACATGAAAAACTGTAGCAAACTGAAGAGAAGAGAATTCACAAATTTTAGATAAGTAAACCTAAGAGGACAAATGTTTTCCAACTGCTTTATCTTTTCCACCAAATATGGACAGTATTATAAAAGCATGCAATATCAAATAATAACTTTTCCTGAAATCATAACACACACACACAGATACACACACACAAAACTCGTCAGATTAAGACCACTGCTGGTCCATTTTTCTTTTCTAGGAAAATCATTAATTATATCTGTATTTTGCACCTATCAAGATTTAAAGTGCATTTAGTGTCTAAGCCAAGACAAAAAAATAAAGATGCTGCTTGATGTAAAACAAAGTGGAAGTCACTTGTTTTTCTTTGCTTCTGTTTTTCTAGTATCTTAAATTATCCATGTTTTGGTACATATTTGCAAAAGTGAAAATCTGCCCTCAGAAATTCTTCCCCACCGATTCACTGAATAATCCCCCGTTTTTTTGAGGAATAGGACCCCATTCCTGTATTGAGTCAGGACCCCAAGTTGTAGATGATCTCTATCTGATTTCATTATATCTTGCTGGATATTTTCCTTACCGCTAAGCTGAAAGAAGGATAATACCACTCACTCTTGTTCCTTCTTGTTTAATTCTATCTGCTCAATTCTCCATCCATGTAGAGATTTGTATTTCCTATTTGGGTTACAGGACACTGTAACACTGCATCGTCTACCAACAAGTTTTTCTCCATCAACATCTTGATGACAACTTGTTCAACTACACAATCTATTTCCCATCAGAAGTTTTGATGCTTTCAGTTCTGAATGTAAACAGAAATCCTACCCATTTTCGCTCTTCGGTCTTTTAACTACTACACAGACACCTTGTGTAGCCCTCTCCCTGCTGTTCAGTTCCATAACCATGTCTTGATCCTTCTAACCACCATACCAAAATTTCAGGTTCAGTTTCACTTTCTGACTTCTATCTCATATTTCTCTTCCTCACACATTCTCATCCTAAAGAGCCTTCTGTCCTAGATATGCATTTATTAGTTCTGCAGTATTTCATTTTTCTTCTAAACCCTATATTTTTCTTTTCCATAAAAACAAGTTATAAGTCCCACCACGTGTTATGGAAATTACTTCCATGCCTTTACTTTTCAATGCATGTTCAACTACTCCAGGCTTCTTTATTTTCTCATCCAAATCAGCAGTACTTTGGCTTCAGTTAAACTACTAATTACTGAAGCTGTGCACTGAAAGAATTATAGAACAATTCAAAATAATGCTGCCAATAGCATTGCAAATTCAATTTAAACTTAAATGTCATGCATTTCTCTGATCTACTCTTTTCTAGGCTCTGAAGTAACTACCCTGTGTATTTTCCACTGTTTTCACATAGTATTTCTTCCATACGCTTAAATTTAGCTGATGAAATATCTTTCAATTTACTGACGCCTGAAATCATCCATCATTTGTCCTTGTATCTGTGTGCCTTGTCATATCTGCTCTTGCACATTCTGCCTATGCTTCTCTGAGTATAGGGAAGGCCTGACCTTCACTTGTGCTCACTTCACAATGGCTAAAAGTAAATAAATAAATAAATAACCCACAGCTACATCATGGGTCTAAATCAAAAACCAAAGCAGCTCCAAATTGTGGAATCTTTTATGACTGACTCTTATACTTTTTAAACAAAGTAATCTTTTTTTATTTCCAAGTGAATCAAACATTCTTTGATATGTACAATACTTGGGCTATGCATTCCTCTCTTGTTTCATTACATAATTTTCAAATGATCCCTTTACACCCTACCAATGCCATGTACTTCATTTTTCTCCCAGTAAACCTGCATTGTTATGTCTTTAATTACTTTGTAACTGACTATTTTGTCTCAATTTTGTGCAGAGAAAGATTGTAACTCCCATACACAATTAAAAATTAAATATTTTGATATAGTTTCGAAGAAACATATTTTTATCCTCCGAGAATGTCTTTTAAAATACTAAATCAAATTCTACCATATTATCTCTCAGCAGAATAGGCACTTTCGGTTTGGTTCCCTTGGTTCTCTTTGATGGCCTTTAGTAATCTTTGCCTTGAAAAACCGAAGTGATGTATTATGCTCAATGAAATCAGTGATGAATGATTAAATGTAATTTTAAAAATTTAAGAACCTCTCTTGGAAATGGTAGTCAAATTAAATAGTCTTATTTATGGAAAACAGGATTATGAATAAATCATTCTACACATAAGGAAGATGTTCATCAGAAAGAGATTAAAAATGAAGAAATCAATGTCTAAGGCAATAGTGAGGTATATTCATCCAGGTGGAGAAAGACAATGAGGAAAAATCATGGCTTTGGATCCTAGTGGATTCCAATACACATAATCTTTAATGAGAGGATTGTAAGTAATGTATGACCCCGCAGTTCATAAGCTTTCCACGTATCATATAAATAAGCACAAAGATATGTTCCTTGGTCTTTTCTCATTTATTTTGATTCCTTCTTAGGTTTTACCTCAGAACCAAGTTTGTTTCAGGAGCCCACTTTATCTGAAAAAGTACACTATGGGTATGGTTACACATGTTTACATTTGTGCAGAATTTTCGCATCATTTCATCGATTTGATGTCTGTGCAATACAACTTTCACCCCAAAGGTAATAACAGAGTTTAATCTACTAAGTAACATCACCAGAGTGGATGCATGTGGACGCTGGTTGCCACAAAAGTCATGCTGCAATATAGACAGTATATTACCTGAACTTTATATTCACAGACCAAAGAAAGAATACATCAAGGCATTTCAGACACACATGTGGGAATGGTAAATACTCTGTTGAAGTTAAGCAATGAAAGTATTTCAGACCAGATCCTTAACTATCTTATTGGTGAACTGCTAAATTTATAATCCTAACGATTTACGTGAATATTGAAAGAATGTTAGGTCAGATAATGAGAAAGGGTGCAAACAGCTATTAAAAGAGAAAAGTACGCCAAGGATTTTTTTTGTTATTGTTTTGTTTTACTCCTAATACATTCTGCTGTCTTCACTAAGGACGTTAAATCAGTCATCCAGTCTTATGAAATCTTTAACACACGTGTGTTGTTTTTTTTTTTAAACTGGAAAGTTCAATCCACATTTGAATATCAACTCAAAACCTATCATGAGCCTAACTATACTTTAATTTAATATGTAAGACAATTTAGTAACTGCCTACATGCTTTCATTCATTTTCTATGTAGTAGTTCATTATGCTAAATTGGTTGCATTCCCTCTTGTTTTCCTTAAATTTGATTTTATTAACTAGCCCATGCTGGCCTGACTATGCTCGCTTCTAAGCTTCCTAGGTACTAGGGTTAAAGCTGTTACATCACCTGGCTTCATAACATTTACTTTTATATAAGATCATAAAATCTTTCCCAATATCTTCTGACTTAGGTTTTGCAAACTTATGAGTCATGAATGTGTCTTCAAAGATCTAGTAAATTTTACTGAATCTTACACCATTCTAATACTGACTATGGTATTAGGCAGAGGCAATAAAATGGTGGAACACTATACCACACTGTTTATGAGCCAGAGGGAATAATATCATTTGACAACCAGTTGATAAAATCATTAATCAATAAAAGTCGGAACTTTATTCCAAACAGTTTGACTGGTGTTTAAAACGGGAGTATAAAAAAACAGTAGGTTTAAGGGTAGGTTTAATATGACCAAATTGATGTAAGATAGATTTATGAGATGGTAGTTTTCTTTGGATTTATTTTTAATTATGAATTATGTGAGTCTAGGGAGTATCAATACCCATAGAAGTCAAAAGGTTTGGTTTCCTCTAGGTTTGGAGTCAATGGTATTTGTGAATAACTGGACCTGATTATCTGTTTGTTGGTTAAAGTCCTAACATAAAATCCAAGTACAATTTTATGTTTTCTACACAGCATCTTGATCTATAGAAACATTATTTAATAATATCTGTATACCAGAAGTTTTTCCATATTTCCTATCAACATATGAGAATAATAGTGATGGTTTGATGATATAGGAATATCTTTTTAAAATTATGTATTTAATTTAACTAAAATATCATAAAATATAATATTTATATAAATATAAATATAAAATATATAGGTATATATGCACATACATCTATTTTTTAAAGATTTCTTTATTTATTAGGTACACAGGGTTCAGCCCCCATGTATGCCTGCAGGTCAGAAGAGGGCACCAGATCTTATTACAGATGGTTTTGAGCTACCATGTGGTTGCTGAAAATTGAACTCAGGACTTCTGGAAGAGCAGTCACTACTCTTAACCTCTGAGCCATCTCTCCAGGCCCTATTTTTAAATATAACAAAATATTAGTTCAATAATAGATTTCTACATATAAATGTTTACTAACTTCTAGTATAACTAAGAGCAATCAAATATCAAGTCAAATTTATTAGTTCAAATAATAAAAACATATAATGCATACTCATTCAGTAATTAACTTAAATGTATTAAAAATTTATTAATTTTAAGATTTTTCTAGACAGTGAATTACATTAATTTTGTATTTTATAACACAAAATAATATAACGGCTATTTATACAAATACAGTGTTATTTAATATGGTATATTAAATTATACATTTATTATAGTATCCCATAATCCTAATCATGAAAACAAATGGAATATGCTTAACTTCCATGAACATTCTCCCCTACTATGGCACTGTGAAAGCTGAACATGAGGCAGTGTCGTGTCCACTAAAGAAGGGCAACACCTTTGCAGTTGTGTTATCCATGGCAAGTCTCTCAGAAGCTGATTGGCTGTCTTCCCTATCATTTCCATGCACTCCATTTCCGTCTTTGCTCCCTGCACTTCTGAAAATGTCATACATTTTGCTTCTGAGCAGAGAGATTATTTTTATCCTTTTCAATTCTCGGCACACAAGAGCAATTTCAAAAGATATCCCCTGAAGCTAAAGAATATATCAAAGGGATCCTAAACATCTGCAATCCATAGAAAGGTTTTTACATGCATTTAAGTAAATATGGATGACTTAAGATTTTGAAATCTATACTCATACCTCGGTCCGCTGTACATGTGTATATATCAAGTGGCACACTCACGTTAAAAAAACACATTCTTTCCAGAAGATGCACTTGGAACATTTCTATATCTGCTTAAGACATTTCTTCTGACAAGGTGAGTCAGCCTCTCACTGGGCACCACATGGCAAGACATGCAGGGAATTCAGATCCCAGTAATTGTGCTTCATCATTGCAACTCCTGCAGTTTAGAGCAAATGAGTGCTTTAAAGTCATTTTCAGGTAACAATGGCTGACTTTTCCTATATTTAAGCTATTTTTTTCAAACCTACTCAAAATAAGCTTTGTCACTGTGAAAGTATTTTACCGTTTGGTGTTCTGTCATCTTACAAACAAGCTATATGAAATCTGTATTTTATGGGTATGTGGTATAAATGCATAACCATATGTTTTATGTATTCCAATATACTTTAGCAAATTAAACTAAAATTACTTGAAGAAAAATAGGAACTGGCCATTTTTATTTATATTTATGCAAGCCAATGTCATTAGAGTATATGAAAGATAGTAGCTTAAAACAAGACTTAGGCATGGAGAGAGACTCAATGGTGAAGAGCAACTGTTGCTCTTATAGAGAACCCAGGTTTGAAACCCATCATCCATATGTTGGCTTACAATCATTCATAATTCCAGGTTCAGAGTATCTGGTGTCTTCTGGCCAAACATAGACATACATGCAAACAAAACACTCATACATGTAAATTAAAATAAGAAAATTAAAAACATAATTAAAAGGAAATATACCTTCTTTTGACAGTATTTAATAAAAAAATATGCTAAATAGTCTTTTAAGATAAGAAGATTTTATTTATAGACTCTAAATAAAATATCACTCATATGTTTATAGTTAACATTAATTATTTAATGGGGATTAAAATATATACACTTCTGTACTTACTTAACTTGAAACAAAAACTTTATATTTTTTAATGTGTATAGTTGTTTTGCTTGCATGCATCTCAGTGCAAATACATTTGTGCAATACCCACAGAGACTAGAAAAGGTTGTTGAATGTCTTGGAAGTGGAGTTGCAGTTTGTTTTGAGTAACCCAATAGGTACAAGAAATGGAACCCAGCATCGGAAAGGGAAGTGTTCTTTGTGCTCTCTTAACTTCTAAGCCATCTACTGGCTTCACTTGTCAACATTCAAATTTGTAATAAAGACCTATGTACTAAATACACGAACCTGCACAGGAACCTAAAATAGGCTGACAATTAACAGCAGAGTTACAAACCCTTCATCCTAAAATTATGACTTTCTTGCAATATGTGCTAGTCCAACAGGGGCACAAAGCTTATGGAAGTAGCCAACCAAGATCTTACCAGATTTAAGACCCACTACATGAGATGGAACTCATTCACAACACTGTTCAGAGGGCCTAGAACCTGAAACTAAACAGACCAAGGATTTAGGGGAAAGTCAAATACCACTCTTCTGTTAGTGGAATATAAGCATTAAATTACTCTTGTAGACATTCTGCTATATCCATCCATCAGTAACTTCGTCATAGTCAGAGAAGCTTTCTCCTTCAGGAAGTAGGAACAAATAGAGATACAATATGTATATGTATACAAATACATAGCCAGACAATATGAAGAAGTGAGAGACATTGGAATATTCAGTAATCAATGACATGTCCAATAACCCCCCACCCACGACAGGACGTGTGTGGAAGAGGAGGCAGAAAGAGCCAGAGCCGATGGAAGACACCAAGAAAACAAATCCCTCTAAACACAGTAAGAGGAATGTACAAATGAATTCATAGAGACTGTGGAAGCAAGCACCAGGTCTGCAGGGAACTGCTCTAGAGGAAGTCCTGGTTCTAAGAGGAATGGACACAAGCCCAATTCTATCAAAGAAGCTATCTCCAATTGCTAAACAATTTTAAATGAAAAATTAGTTCTCTTAAATAAGCCTCTTTTACAATCAAGTTCCATGTCCAACAATAGATGGCTAATACAAAAACAAACTCAAGACCATTGGTATCTTTTGAGGTACTAAGTCTCATAATGTTTTCTTTGGGGAGGGTCCATCTTTATAGGTCATTTCCACATATATTGTTTTAATAGGACTCCTGTGTCTATGAACAAGTATTTCTATGTCTGTAGGTGTTTATTCTGTTCCCGACGGCTATGGTCCATTTTCTTCCATGCAGAGAATCTCAGAGTAATTAGAGGAGGAAAAATCATAATGACAAAAATTGTATAAAAATATTTTCAAGAAAAGAAAAGTAAATAAGAGTGAGACAAAGATATGCTAATTTTTAACCAACATGCACACAGTAATATTATGTACAAGGTAAAAAGAACATAAACAATGGGGATGCTACACTTCACTAAGTGATCAACACCTTGAAATTTCAGGGCAAATTCTGAATATGCAGTCCAATGGCTATCTGACTTTGTGAAAATAATTCCATTTCTTATGACAGAATTTACAGATTATTGCAATCTTTTAACAGTTTTATAATTAATATAAATGATTACTTAGTATATGAAATGACTTAGTAAATGAATTGACACAGAGCTTCTTGTCTAAAGAAATATCATCACTGTGAAAAGGAAAAACTGAAGGTATTCACTCAGCAGATAGAAGATTACAAATTCAAACCCTTCAGTTAGGCAGGTAGGCTAGGTAGGCTTGTGACCTTAGAAAAGTCATCAGTACTGCTCATTTCTTAAAGTCATAGCCTGGTGACTCACAGATTAATCAACAATGCCATGTAGTCTAAAGAACTTAAGCTTCAGAACGTACTCCTTCTCTGCTGCCATCACTCTTTCTCTGTATTCAGATCCTCACCTGTAGTATGGAGGAGAGGGCTACGTTCCCAGCGCCTGCTTAACTTATACCCGAAATAATTACACAGAAATTGTATTAATTAATGACTGCCCGGCCCATTAGTTCTATCCTCTTCTTGGCCACCTCTTACATCTTAAACTAACCCATATCTAGTAATCTGTGTATCACCAAGAGGATGTGGCTTACTGGCATGAGTCTAACCAGTGTCCATCTTGGGTCGGAGAAACATGGTGTCTCCCACATTGCATTCTCTCTCACAGCATTCCATTCTGTCTACTCCACCCACCTACGGGCTGCCCTATCAAAAGGCCAAGGCAGTCACTTTATTTAACCAATGAAAGCAACAGAAACACAGAAGGAACTCCTACACCACTCACCTAATTGGATGAGGCCCAGAAACATTACAAAAAGCAATCTGTAGAATTTAGACACACACACACACACACACACACACACACACACACGGACACATAGACCTCAACTTTCTTTGGGAATGATAATTGAAATTTGACTAATATAAATAAGTTTAGCATGCAAATTTTATAGCTTTTTTCATCAAACAATTTCCTAAAACATTTAATATTTAAAATGCTTTTACTTTTTTTTTTCAAATTACTCTTAGAAAAGTATGTAAAAATGTTATAAGACTATGAAAATCAAAGGTTATATGAAAAGAATTGATTCTTGCTTCATGACACCCCAAATGTTACAAATGAAATAACATTGGTAAAGTTCTAGGTTTAGATTTTTTTTTTTATCTTTTTAAATAACTTTGCCTTTCAATTTGACAGCAAAGGTTGTTCTTGGAAAAAATAAGTAAATGTCATAATCATAGAAAGAAAACTTTACAGGATATTTTGCATATTTCAATTACATATAACTATATGGAGAATAACAGTATCACAGTGTGTTAGATGTTAAATTCTATTTTAAAATAAATTCAACATCTGTACACTTGTTTTATTTATCTTTTATTCCTATTCTGTATTCTGATACAAATTTTCATTCTCCAGTCATTCTGTTCTTGAACTCTTAATAATCTCTTACCTTAGCTCTCAAAAGCTGATTATACGTGAGGGTTACCTACTATACAGAACTATGTCAGTGTTTTCTTAAAGCTTTTTCAAATGCATGCCTCCATGTAGCTCTCTTTGATCTCAACTGAACATGTTATTATGTGAGATACTAAGCATTTGATAGAACAAATATATACAATAGCACATTAAAAGCTTAGTAAACCTGAGATTAAAGAAATTTCAGAGCAAAGTAGACAGTGAATAGATTTTTTTAAAAAAGCCAACAACATATAGAAGTGATAGAGTTAAAGGCAGACAGGAAAGTATAAAGCTTTAAAATGAAAAATGGGAATTTTCAAATATATGCTTAATGGTGAGAATAAGTAGATAAGCCATAGTATAAATACCAAGAGCCTTCCCTTGCCATGTGTTTCAGAATAATGATATCCAAAGTATCTTCAAGTTGAGAGGAGGCAAAATTCTTCCACAGAAAACATAGTTAGTTATGAGCGACTCACAAAGTAAAGGAGAAATTTGTATTGCTGACTGTCTGCTTCTTTTAATTACACAAATCCAGATTGTGGGTTCAATCAGTTCAGGGACAGCAGGGGGAGCAGAGAAGGGTGGTGCTTCATGGCAAGTTCATAGATATGAGGTCTTTATTTGTACCGAGCCACTCACAAACAAAAAAAAAAAAAAAAGAAGGGGAGAGGAGAGAGCTAACAATAAATATCAAAGTTATAAGTGTTTTGGCATAATCCTCTGTTTATAACATTGCTGTATGCTTTCCTTATACTGACCTCTCACTAGTTGGCCTTATTATCTACCATCTTGTCAACATTATCACTATTTGGCCATTCATTACCACTGACTCCTCTATCTTTTCCAGTTTTAAAATCTCTTGCCCAAATCCTCAATGAAGAGCAATGTTCTTCTTCTTTCCTCCTCCTCTATTTTATGTCTAGGGTGGTATTTGGCATACAAGAAATCTTTTAAAAAATAAAATTCAACTTTCTAACTAGACTTTGACATATGTCTGTCTTGAACCATCAAGTGTCATTGAGACAGGGAGGAAGAGAGCTGAGTAAAATATCCCAAAATAATACCTTAAAACATATAGTCAGGGATTTCCTATTATCTCCTTCAGAAACAAAGGGATGCTATTGCCACAACACCAGACCCATTCTTCCATTAATGTGGAAGAATACTTGTTCATTTATGCACTTCCATTTCTAACTCCACATTTTTCAGTCTGATCTGCCTATACACACAAGAAGTAACACTGCCAAAACCAATTATCGAGGAAACTAATTTTCTCTCTATCTTTTCCCTTCTCCCTTTTTTCTCTCTCCTCTTTGCCACCCTTTCTTCTACTAGAGATCAATCTCAGGACCTCATAATTGCTAATCATGCACTTTATCATGAAATAATATTCCCTGGATAAAGTTTTTTTTTTAAAAAAAGATAATGCAAAAATGTTGTTAAGGAATACAGTGTTTCCATTGTGAGCACAAGACTGGATCTAATTTCCATTACATTTAGTAAAGAAAGGAGAAAGGGAGGGAGGGGTCATATTCAGAATGATTATTTCTCTCTTTATCCATTTATCAGCTCGCGAAACAAGGAAGGGAATCAGGATTCCACTTCTTATATCCACCTACTATGCTCAGAAATATCCTTTACCAGGATACCAGCTATGAGGTCTTAGTGGCCCCCTTGATCAAGCGTGCATACACTTCTCAGAATTACGGTCCAACAACACTGTTACTAACTGTAACAGAGTTACATGAGCTGGAGAGAGCACTCTGGACTTGAGAGAAAGTATTATTCTTGAATGATTACTGAGTTTGGTTCCCATGACTCAAGTCAGGTATTTCACAATCATCTCAAACACCATCTCTTGACTGATTCAAAGCCTTTTGTCTTCTGAACCCCACTGGCACCTAAATCAATGTGCACAAACACACACACACACACACACACACACCCCAAAATTTTAAAATATAATTTCATAAATGGCAATGATAAAACATTTGAAGACTAAAAGTTTGTTTTTTCTATTTTATGTAATCATTCTCAGCTTATTGGAAGAATGAAGTTTTCAGTATAAAAAGTTATATCTCTTCATACCAAGAAGATACATACAGAAACAATATGTAAGTGCGATGCTTACTTTGAACAATATAAGCAAGGAAAATTATGATTCAGTAACTTAGGTATAAAGGTTTATTATCAGTAACCCAAAGTGTTTCAATGATTTCCTTCATATTGAACTGTTGTTTAGAAAGGCAGTTCTTTTGAAGCTGATGGAGATTTTGTCATATTCCATAATTCCTAGGGTAATTAATATTAATGGGATGATTAGTGATATGATGCATTGGGAAATATGTTTGGATAATAAATATAAAGATTTGCTTTATGATGGACAAAATTTCTCTCTTTAATCTTAGTTCAACAATTTTCTAAAACTTATATTCACCTATTAGTTATAAACACAAATACATATGGTATATTTAAAGGTCAGTGGGAAACAATATCATTAATTTGATCTTAGAGAAAATGGGCCATATGCTAGAACAGAGAAGCAGTTGACAGAACACTCCTGAGAAATAGCCAAGGCAGTTCTATAGAAAAGGTTCAATAAAGAACCAAAGGAAACAGATGAACAGTCAGTGTTGGTGCATTTACAAGGGGGAGTTTGCCAGTTTGATGGGTTGACATTTTCCCATGACAAGTTCAGCACCTTAAGTGATTCTAGAAATGTCAGACAGAAGCTTAATAGGCACCTCAATGAAAACATTAACTACACAATTAAACTTAATGAGAATAAATTCTCCTTTTATGAGGGAAAGGTCAATGTTAACTTGATCTTAGAGTGGAGAAAGAAGAGGGTTTTCACACAGTTAGAATGAAAGCCAATTAGTGCTGTAGTTAATGCAGTGGGGCATAGAGGGAGCCCTTACCAGCCTTCTCATTTCTCACTGTATACAAACCTTGTACCTTCATTGTGAATTCAAATGTGAGGTATGATCCTAGCCAGACTAACAATATCTGTTGCCTCTTGGATGGAACTCAAAATAATTTCAGAATTCTTAATGCACAGTAACTTATCTATTTTTATTTCTTCTATTTTTTCATCAATATGTCATGAGAATTTCTTATATTACATAATATGGCAACATATAACCTAAAATGAAATTATTTTATTTCAATGTTTCTTTCATCATTCATTACCTTTTAAAGTAATGAAAGTAAGTATTAATTATTATGGGTCTTCAATTATATTTTTTAAAAATAATAAAGTTATTACAAGAATACTATTGAATTTCTTATATACAAATTTCATTTTACATTTTAGAAATGTACTAATTCAAAATGACTGGGTCAAGCAGGACACAAGAAAGAAATCTAGTTTTAATTTATTTTTGAATGATTTCACAATATTTTTGCCATTTTGTTCTTTGGTTTTGGCAATCACATTGAGGAAAACCATGCTAAATAAACGTAGCCATGATATTGCAATATTTAAAAGAATTTTATAAAGACATTTCTGTATATACATATATGCATATATTTGTATCCACAAACATTAGCCAACAGAGTTAGCACATGAGATGAATTTAAGGTAAATAAAACCAATTTTAAAAGTAATTTGAATCATTTTCTTTATAAGGGTTTTGTAAATACTATATTTAAAAAATCTGAAAAGAAACATCAAAATTAAAAAATAAATTCTATGAGAAATTGGTATTATATCAGAAGGGTATAATTAATACCTGAGTAATAAGTGAAGTTCAGTGAAGCTTCAGAGAACATAGGTATGGAAATAAACAGAGGAATCTGTGGAGCACGAAAAACGCAGGCTCATTTTTACCTTGTCTGACACTCAGAGAATCTTGGGACTAACAGGCTCAAAGCCACCTTCTAAGTCAGGAGGTGATTGCTTGGCCCCTTTGGAGTTAAGATAGCTCAGTGCCATCCTGAGGGATGGTGGTCGGGATAAGCAAATGTACTTCTACTCTTTCCCAGTTGTAACTATGAGGTCACCTAGGTAAGGGCTGTCTCTAGTGTACCTGACTCAGTGTGTGTGACTTGGGGCACCTGTCACCTAGGTAACAGAACGCTGATGATGGGAGGTCTCAGAGTTGACTGTGTCGAGTTATTCTTTTGTATCGTGTTAATGAAGTTGTTTGTTACCTTCTCCCCCAGTTTACATTAGGTATAAATGCTGTGAAAAATAAACTCGGGTGATTTTCAGGGTCTGAGTGATTCCTGAAATATCCTCCCGATACTGTCTTAGGGCTTTTGTCCTATTATTTTTATGTGTCTTCATATAATTTTTCTGTTCCAATGCTCCTCTACCCCGGTAAGAGGTGAATTTTTTCAAGGCTGAAAAAAGTTACAGTGAAGTTATATTAATGGAGAGGTTTTGGTGTGTGGTTAAAAAAAATGGTAGGAGATAGAAATTTAAGCAAAATCACTAAATAATTACATTATTGGAGAAATTTTAGAAATGGTGGACAATAATATTTCAGAGATAATATGTAGATAAATAATGTTAGAAATAGCCATGTGTATTGCTAAGAGAATATTATGCAAAAATTTGAAGGTAAAGATGTCATTATAACACTGGTTTGCTTAGGTTATCTTTAAAGTAAATTTAAGAAATGGTAGGAAGTTTTAAGATTATTTATGAAATAATATTATATTATGTAATACAACATATTTATATATATACATAACAGTATAGATGCATTAAGAGATGAGAAATCAGTCAGTTCTTGCATCACCCTCTCTCTTTTTCTTCCAGTTGTTTATGAATACATTTCATGTTATAGCATCATTATATATTATGTCCCATAATTTTAATTATTATACTATGAATAATTATATACAATAGTGTATTTTGTCATTCAGGTTCTTGCCAACTTTTTATATATTTACTAATTACATTAAAGAGTAATAAATTATTTTTTATTTCATATATATATTCATGTTTGTGAACACGATAGACAATAATCTGAAGTAGTAGACTAGAGCCATTTTGCATGTGAGGTTGTAATTGTGGATTTTAGGGGATCTTACTTGAAGATGCATTTAAAGACGTTATTGAATAGCACTGAAGATTTCTAGTGAAGATAATGTTACCTGCCTATATCTCTGAATAGCACAAGTCTGGTTTGTGAGTGTTTGTCTCAAGGCATAAAATTCCAGTATAAGAAAGAGGCCATTTCTCTTTCTGACTTAACACATAGGACCACAATTATCCAAGTGTCCTATCTGACACCTTGTCATTGAGATGCATGACTCAAAAAATAGTCAAATGAATAAAAAAAATATTTATAAAATAGACAAGTAAAAATGAGAAGGAGGGAAGGAAGGAAGGAAGGAAGGAAGGAAGGAAGGAAGGAAGGAAGGAAGGAAGGAAGGAAGGAAGGAAGATTTTGCTGCTTGAGAGCTGACAACCATTCAACTAACGCCTAGTTAATGTAGTAGGCTTACAAAATAGTTCTTGGGGTGACTAACTTCCTTTTCCATGTAAGAACAGTGGTTCACTTCTAACTTGTATATATAGTATATATCAGTTGTATGTGAAAATGTGTATCCATTGTTCTGGAGTTCCATCACACACAATCAGTCTGATTAACAATTTGCCAAAGCTGGTCAATAGCATCCTGACATGAGGACTCAAAAACTGCTGCTGGACTCTCCATCTTGGTCCATAAGTTGTCCCCAAGTTAGAAAGATTTCTCCAGATGCCATACACAAAGGGAGTGAAGCCCCAGTTCTAAGGTCTCAAGACTCAGTTGACACAGTTGCCTTCTATCTGTCTACATATTAGTTAGAGAATGAACACGTGTACTAGCAAGTGATCCATCACTGAGTTCCAATCTCTACTTAGAGATTTTGTTTATCCAGCTGGGGATGGTTGAAATTTTCTTCTACGAATCCGACACATAAAGGAACCCATTAGTTGCCCATTAATGTGGTAACTATCTTCTCGTATTGCTAGCCTGTAACTAGTACACTGTGGTGGCTAAAATGCTAACGGAGAAAAAGGTTGGGCGGGGTCCTCTCTCCTGAGTGCAGGGACCGAGCTGTCCCATGCGGTTCATGGCTGTCTTGCTGCTGTGTACACACAGAGGCAGGGCCAGCTTCCCCTGGGCCAGGAAGAGGCAGATCGGCTCGGCCTGGTCCTCTGATCTCAACTTACATGGTTTCTATGGCGCCCTGATGTGACGCAGGCCACAGCCAGCCAGGATATTTGAGAATTTTTGAAAACAGATGTCATGTTGACTTGTCAATTTTGCTGCAAATATGTATGTAGGATAAAAATAAATTTAAAAGCTATCTTCATTCTAACTACAAAATACTCAACTTATTTAGTCAGCTTAAAATGTCTAACAGGCATGCACATAAATTATTTTTATGAAAAATTGAGCAATTTGAATAATTTTTTATGTCTGAGAATTTATTTTCAAAAATATTTAAGTAAAACTTTCCTTAATGGAATAAGGTACTTTGGGTGTTTATGTTATGAAATCAGCAGTTTTAATTATCTCTTTGTGCTTGTATATTTTCAGATGTTCTTAAGGCTGTTAGAAACATGGCCTCCTCATCCAGATCACATTTGATACATACTAGCTGCATGTTCCTTCTTTATTTTTAGTAGTTTGAGAAATGTACATTTTTACAATTGATTCGCAAAATGGTTCTGACACAAGTGAGATAAAGCTCACTGTGTGACATGTGAAGATCAGTTGGCAAGCGAGCACCTGAGCTTATCTCTATGTATGCCTGTTTTTTTCAACTTGTATGACTGTTCTCTTTTATGTTTTTTTCAATTATACCAAATTTTAGTCCTCACATTTAACATGCTGACATACTCATGTTAAGGCATTATAATTTTCATTTCTCAATGAGATCTTGGATTAGAAATATAAGCTAATGTTAAAATTTTCAATTCCCATTTTCAATAGTAATACATTGGGCTAAAATGTAATATTATGAGTGGCCATCACTTAATTAAGAGAGGGTAGAAAGGTACAGAGAAGAATACTATGAGAAGGAAGATCAAGAAGATGGATGAGGACTTCTTACAGGTCACAGAGCAGCAGTCTTGTGTCAAGCCAGCATCCTCAAAATATCTGTTCCTTTCTGACCTTTATGTGTTTTGCTTCCCAAAGCTCCATATATATTTTCTTCTTCATTAGAAGTAGGCAATTCAGTCTTATCCAGAAAGTCTTATTTTTTTTGTATTGTTCCTTGTCTGTTTCTTTTTATTGAAAAAATCCAATCATATAAAATTTAGCAGGTTTTTATGCTAAACAAATCTACTCCATTACTCTCAGGTAATTTGACTGAACAAATGCATCTGTTATATATGGCTGGCTAGCATTGCATTACTGAGAGTGTGTTTTTGAACCTTTATTTATAATATGTCTTAGAGAAAAACAAAGGGTCTAAATATTTTCACCAAAAGAAATAAAAATTCAATCTTAGTAAATAAAATTAATTTTGTATTGTTTTTGGTGAAATTTGGCACACTTTTGCCTTTCTCATCTATGAACATTTACAATTGTATCATCAACAGAGCCAGAGAAAAATATTAGGCTAAGCTGCTTGACTAATTGACTGGCATTAACTTAATTAAACATATTAAGATCCAGATTGATAGCCACTAGTGAATTTAATGACTAGCATGCTCATTTTTATTAATTTGTTATTAGACATTTAATGTAATGTACCCAGCAGAATTCAAAATTATTATGTTGAAATTTTTGACATATGGTATATCATTATTATTATCACCATAAATTGCATATTTAAAAATGAATAATAATTTAAATAAGTTTTAAGTACTTGAAATGGTGACTATATTACACAATTTTTTCTTTTGTGGAGCTTTTATTGTAAAGTGCTATAATATGGGGAGAAATTCACCATTGTCATTTTTGTTAACACATTGATTCATTTCTATAATGACCTTCTATAGCACTGGATTAAAAAGGTCTGAGAGAAACACTGGTAAATTGAAAAGAATAACAGCTTGGAAAGAATGCTATATCCTTATAAAAGAAAAATACGTCTATAAATTAAATTGAAAGTAGAGTGAAAGAATTTCTTTGAGCAATATATAAAGATCTGGTGGGAAATAAGCCTTAACAAAGGCAGAACTGGAATGTTACATTGGCTTGTTCCAAGTAAGATGATTGTACAACACAGTCCAGAGGAGCCAGCTGTTAGGGGAAAAGGGAACTGGTAGATTGTGGGTAAATTCAGACTAAGATGGCCACATAAATGTATTGCATGAAGCAAAGTAACTTTTTGTTGAGAACAAACAGTACGTTAGCTTCTTTTCTCATTACTGTGAAAGAAAAATACTTTACGAAAGTGTTTTACTGAAGAAAAGGGTTATTTTGGATCACAGTCTGAGATTACCATCTATCATGCTGGAAAATCATAGTGGCAGAACCACAGACCAGTTGTTCTTACTGCATTCAGTAACCAGGAGCAGATGAAAATTGATGCTAAGTGTGCTTCCTTTTTTTTTATTGCAATTTGAGACCCAAGACAATAAAACACTGTGTCCCGTGTTCTTGGTAGATTATGCCATCTCAATTCAGGAAAAAAAAAGTCGAAACAACTCACAGTTGTGAAGAGAGTTTGTGGACTAAGCAATTCAATATCTGTTGAGTTGATTGTTAGTTTTAACTATCACAAACTTAAGTGATGATTTCTAATATTTAATTTTTCCTTATATACTCTCACTTGCTTAAAATAGAGAATTGACTTGCTATATCTATATTTAATTTTACGTCTAAGTAAAATATACTATATCCACTGATACATAGTTTATTTTTTTTCTAGGAAGGTTTCTTAAGTTTGTAGAGATAGGAAACATAAAATATAAGTCCATTAATTATAAAAGATTGGATGGTTGGATGGTTTGATTTAAATAACAAATAAAATTTCCACTATGATTAATTATGCTTCATTTATGAAGTTTAAAAACTAGACTTTAGCAGAATGCTAGGATAATGTACTTAAGAGGAATTTAATGACAATAAATAGATCTTTAAAGTCCATTGTGTACTCCTTGATCATTAGAAAAAAATTATGCATAATGATCTTCAGTCGTGGAACTAACTTCGTTAAAGTCAATCTGTTGTGCCTTTTCTCTGATTATTTCTGTATGTTTCTGAACACTAATAAATTTATAAACTTCTGTATCCTACTACCTATTTTGTTTAGTAATAGTAATATTTTATAAAGGTATTAGGCATTAAATAACAGCTATAAAATGAGTTAAAACTTGAAAATACTGATAGGTTATGTGTGCCTTTATTTCAGATATTATGACTTAGGATGCAAACTCAATATAGCCTATGATGAAAGAGGAAACACCAAAGAATTGTATTCCTAAGGGCAGATATGGTGGGGATTGAATAGATGAATCTACATAACATATTTTTAAGAGAGGATGTTAATATTTTAGTTTAATGAATAGTATGATATTAAATGAAAACTACTTAATTATATTGACCAGCAATACTTAACAGTGAGTAATTACAAAAACAAAGACTAATAACTGAAACTCATGATATGAATACAGATAATTTCTGAATAAATCATAAACTATTTTCTTCATTAATGTCACATGAGTAATTTTAAATTACTGAAAAAAAATCCTTCTATACAAGGTTCTGGAAAGATACTTAACAGATTTCAAGAAGTTATTTCATATAAAATATGGAATTTGGTGATTTTCTTATTAAATTATATGATTATAATATTAATGCAAAAGAGAATGTACAAGGCTTATTATATGTCATAGTATAGTTGGGTGTATTATATAAGTTTCACATTAGATTACTTGGAAAAATATCCTCATTTCTTTTTATTTATTTATTTATTTTCCATTCAAAAAAAAAATAAAATTTTTACCTCTCTTCCCCTTGTCCCAGTCCTCTCCCACTACCCCCCACCCCTCCTCCTTCCCCCTTCTTCCTTAAAAGAGGGCATGGTGCCCTGCCCTGTTGGAAGGCCCACCCCCCTCCATCCCAGCCTAGGAAGGTGTGCATCCAAAAAGACTAGGTTCCCAAAAAGATAATACATGCAGAAGAGATAGGTCCTGGTGTCATTGTTGATGGCTTCTCGTTCTGCCCCCATTGGCTGCCACATTCAGAGAGTCTGGTTTGATCACATGCTCGTTCAGTCCCAGTCCAGCTGGATTTGGTGCACTCCCATTAGTTCAGGCACACTGTCTCAGTAGGTGGACCAGCCCCTCACGGTCCTAACTTTCTTGCTCCTCTTCTCCCACCTTCTGCCCTTCGACTAGACCTTGGGAGCACAGTCCATTGCTCTGATGTGAATGTGGGTCTCTGTCTCTACCTCCATCCATCGGACAAAATTTCTATGGTGGTGATCAAGATATTCATCAATGTGACTCTGGGACAAGTCTAGTTCCGGCACCCTCTCTGCTGCTGCCCAAATACCTAGCTGGGACATCCCCGTGGACAACTAACGTTTTCCATGAAGATGGGGTTTATTGATAGACTACATGTGTTATCTTAAAGCCCTAGGGGAGCATCTGGTGTGATTGTGGTCATACAGATAGCACTGAGTTCATCTGGGCTAACATTTAACTCTGGTCCTTTTGTGACAAACTAAGGAGCTCCTGGCCATACAGTTGGTGCAGAGGTCACTTAGCCAGCTCTGGTCCTGACTGTGGGAGCTTGATATAGACAGGTACTACAACTATATCCACAGAAAAACTTAAAGAACTTGAGAAGGAATTCTATACACAAAGAACAGAATTAAACACAGCTTCTTGGTAGCCACATTTTTTCAGATAGGCTCTGCTTGTTGGCCACAAGCAGAGGTGCAGGTTCTTTAGGAGAAGGCTTCCTGATTTACCATAAACAGCAAAAACTGCATGGCTTCTCTGAAAGAAAGATTCCTGGTTAGTGCCGGCAGCATGAACACTGGCTCTTTTGAGAGGTCCTGCACTTAGTGGGGTCTGTGAGCAGCATGCTACTAGGAGCTTAATGGCAACGTTGACCTGCTGTGTCCCTGGAGCTGGGGTGGTAAGCATAGCTTGCAGAGAAGGTGAACATACCTCTGCCATTTTGGATGGGGCAGAGTCAACATGAAGGGATGAGGAGTTATTTCTTGCCATGCCCACTGAGGATTTTAAGAAGTGCTCCTGGTCAGAAAATGATTACAGATACACAATAAAGACAGATTCAGACAAAAATAAACCTCTGAATGGGTCACATTAAGTTTTTAAAAAAGGCACATAGGCTAGAGAGGAAAAAGAGTAACTGAAAATAAGCCTGAGACATCGGCCAAACAGTATTGTGATTAATATAGTTTCTGTGTGATTATTTGGGTCTGGGCAGTGAAAAACATGAATGAGCAGTCTCTGTTTACAAGTACTAAAGACAGTGCAGGATCAACTAGGCTATTTATCATCTCGATTTTCACCTTCCTTGAAGAAAAACCTTTAATTTTATAAATTTCTCCTTTTGAAGAGACAACAGTGGATGCTTCAAATTTCTGGTCTTCCTGGCCTAGTACTTATCCGTGAGCTCAAGTTTCTTTGTGCTCGTAATGCTTTAAATCTTTAAATACACTTCAAGGGTTTATATTCCATTTCTGTCCTTTTCAGGAGCTGAGCACATACATGGCAAACCTCAAACATGCAAGCAAAACATTTAAACACATGAAAAAATGAAGACAAAAGTAAGAGAAAAATACATTTAAAGAAAAAGAATGATTCTGTAGGGGAAATCCCTATCCACCCAAATCCCTAGAACTGCCCTGTCAATCCACATATTTTTGAACACCTGATTTTTGACAAAGAAGCAAAAAATATCAAATGGAAATATGAAAGCATATTTAACAAGTGGTGCTAGAATAACTGGATATCAACATGTAGAAGTATGAAAATAGACCCATATCTATCACCATGCATAAAACTCAAGTCCAAAGGGATCAAAGACCTCAACATAATGCCAGCCACACTGACCCTTATAGAAGAGAAAGTGGGAAGTACACTTGAATGCATTGGCACAGGAGACCACTTCCTAAATATAACTCCAGCAGCACAAACACTGAGAGAAACAATTAGTAAATGGGACCTCCTGAAACTGAAAAGCTTCTGTAAAGCAAAGGACATAGTCTACAAGACAAAATGACAGCCTACAGAATGGGAAAAGATCTTCACTAACTCCTCATCAGACAGAGGTCTGATCTACAAAATAAACAAAGAACTTAAGAAATTGGTCACCAAAAAAATACATAATCCAATTAATAAAAATGGAGTACAGACCTAAACAGAGAACTCTCCACAGAGAAATTTAAAATGGCTGAAAGACACTTAAGGGAATGTTCAACATCTTTAGTCATTAGAGAAATGCAAGTCAAAACAACTCTGAGATTCCATCTTACAGCTGTAAGAATGGCCAAGATCAAAAACACTGATGACAACTTATGCTGGAGAGGTTGTGGGGAAAAGGGAACACTCCTGCATTGCTGGTGAGAATGTAAGCTGGTACAGCCCCTTTGGATGTCAGTGTGGCGATTTCTCAGAAAATTGAAAAATAACCTTCCTCAAGACCAATTAATACCACTTTTGGGTATATATCCAAAGGATGCTCAATCGTGTCATGAGGGCATGTGCTCAACTACGTTCATAGCAGCTTTGTTTGCTATAGCCAGAACCTGAAAACAACCTAAATGCCTCTCAGTTAAAGAACTGATAAGGAAAATATGAGACATTTACACAATGGAGTACTACACAGTAGAAAAAATAACGACATCTTGAATTTTGCAGGAAAACAGATGGAGCTAGAAAACATTATTTTGAGTGAGGTAACCCAGACACAGAAAGACAATTATCACATGTACTCATTCATAGGTGGTTTTTAAACATAAAGCAAAGAACATCAGCCTACAAATCACAATCCCAGAGAACTTAGACAACAATGAGGACACTAAGAGAGACTTACATAGATCTAATCTACATGGAAAGTAGAAAAACACAAGATGTCCTGAGTAAATTGAGAGTATGGAGGCCTTGGTGGAGGGTTTGAAGGGGAGGGGAGAAGCAGGGAGGGGATCAGAAAAAAATGTAGAGCTCAATAAAAATCAATTAAAAAAATTCCTAGAACTTATGCATAAAGGTTCCAGGTTTATTTTTTCCCCTTCGGAAGTTTCCAATTACTAGGTTTCCATATCATCCCTCAATTTTAGCTGTCTCTCCCCTCTTTCTCACTCTCTATACAAATCCCCCCTCTCTTGCCATTGATCCTCCCATTCTTGCTCCCAGTCTTGCCTCAGTCTGTCCATAACATCTATTCTATTTTCCCTTCACGGGAAGACCCATGAATACTGGCCCACTTGGGCATCACCTCTGATACTCTAAAAGTAGTTGTAAAGCGAGCGCCCGCCCTCATGCATGCAGCTCCCACTCCTGGCTGCTAGACTCTATTCCTGTTCATGCAGAGGACTGTTATCTAGAACAGTGATCTGTCAGTTTTCCCCCTAATAAATAACCATCTATTATTCTCAATTCTGAGCTAGTGTGGGATTTCTTTTAAGTGCCCTTCTTCATCTAATGTTTTTCCTAACATCAATGTAAATAAAAAAGTTTATGTCAGGTATTTGGAATTAAGGAGGAAAATACAGGGAGAGTAGAAAACGAGTAGACTCTTCTCAATGTAGAGAAAGTCTTTAGGCTATGTGAGGTGATTATACTAGAAGGAGTTCATAAGAACAGTCATGACTCTTTTCTCAGAGTGTATCCTCAAAAAGAACAATCAGCTATAATGAGAGCTGAGATAAACCATAAATTCAACTAAGCTGTGTTTTCTAAAGTGGTAAATCATCTATCTGCAGAATGAAACTTTTAGTTTAGTAAAAACTAGTGCCTGGAGGAAAGCAGAATGCCAAGAGACATCAAAACTCCGTGGCAGAACTGCATGGCACAGCAGTGGTTAAGCCTGGAAAAGGACAGAGTTTGAGTTGCGTGGTTGAAGGTGTAAGTGGCTTTGAGTGCAAAGCAATGTAAGATTATTTTATGATATACACAGTAATGAATGAAGTAATTAGGAAAGTGAATGCCTGGACTCCACAGACAAAGCTGGAAATAGGTCTGGGATGATTGAGAGGGAAACAATCAAAAGACTCAATCAGAATTCCTGTCTTGCAAGCGGCAAAGTGTTTGAGAGACAAAGAATGATTGAAGGAAGGACTTTCAATTAGCTCCCCCATTAGCAAAGGAGAACTTATTGTCCAATTTGACTGGCACTTTGATTAATTGCATTTATTTGATCAAGAGTGAGTGAATTAATAGAGTATGAGGGTACACACAGAACCTTAACTTTTGAGACACTATTTCAACTGTAGCCCAGGTTGGACTATTACCTGCAATGTAGCCAGGTTGAGCTCAAGTTCATGGAAGTCCTACTGTTGAGGCTTCTTAGGGCTAGACTTAGAGTCATGAAAAATGTTTTGTTT
This sequence comes from Ondatra zibethicus, assembly GCA_004026605.1. NCBI lineage: Eukaryota > Metazoa > Chordata > Mammalia > Rodentia > Cricetidae > Ondatra > Ondatra zibethicus. The sequence goes on from PVIU01017539.1 coordinate 31,408, forward strand.
TAAAATAAAAGATAGTGCTAATAGTTCTATGAAAATAATTTTAAGAATTAATGCATTTATACTTGGTATTGATTACAAACTGGTATTCTGGATAAAATAATTCTATAGACAAGGAAACATTGTATTGTTTAACCAGGATGGGTGCAATTTGTTTCAGGGGTATGCACTGATATACCTATCCTTACATTTTCCTTAAGTTGATTTTTTGTAATAATACTAATAATTAAATCTGTAAAAAATGTTCTTTGAATAAAAATTCTTCAATGAATAATTAGGAGGTTTCTATACTAAAACAGCATTTCCATTAAAGTTATATCTTGCTGTCCTTATTAAAATATCTCAGGTATCCAAGGTATAATTTGCCAATTTCTTACTTAATTTTATAAGTACATTATGAAATATGATACAAATATGGTTATACCTTGACACTGGTATTACTTGTTATTTAGTTTGCTTTGTGTGTTGAGACAGGTTCTCCGTCTGTAGCCCAGGATGGCCATATACTCACAGAAATTCTCCAGTGTCAACTTCTTACATGTCTAGAAAAAAAAGCATGAATTACCATGCACAGATAACCAACCAAACCCTCATAGAAGAAATTTGAACATTTATATTATAAAAGAAGAAATGTGGGAAAACTAGCTTAATTGTTCTTTTTTTAAATTTTTACATCCAGAACTATGATAGTAACTTTTGTCACCTTATCTAACCAGCCTGCGAATTTTCTTGCAGCCTTAGCAAATTAAAACAGTATGAACGGGATTTCATATCAGTCAAGAGCACTGATAATGCTACTTTTCATCCTATTGAGTGATTACTATCAATGATATTAAATGAGTGTGGTTTGGAATGATTTAAGGACAAGGCATGAGAATGAATACAAATATTTGGCAAGACTGTGGCTTATATGCACCAGGTTTAATTATAGCTCAGTGTTCCTGAATATATTTTTATCCAACAACATACTTATATATTAATGCTAAAGTGGAGAAATATTGATTCAATGGTGATGGAGTTTCTATCCAACTGAATGTCTAATAGTATTAGAGTGAGGCATCACAAGATGAATTAGAAATACTGTATCTTTCCTTGAAAGAATAAAAGCACATTTTCACCACTTTTTTATGTCATTAAAGAACAAATAAATGAATGTTTAGAAATTCTCTGTAAAACCTCTCATATAGTGAAGATTTCTTTTATAGACGTAATTCATGGTTTAAATCTTATTTTTTTAATTTATGTACATATCTTTGTAAGTTAGATATTCAGCAAGTTGTGGAATAAAGCATCAAATCATTTAAAGTCAAGTCAGTAATTCTTTTGAGTATGACCTTTATTTCAAAAGTGATTAATATTAAAATACAGAACTAATTGCATTTTACCTCCTCTAAAGTCATAATTTGACTTTTTATGCTAGGCTAGAAACTGAAAAATACAGGACCTTTATACAAATTCCTCAAATGCCTCATTGTTATACAGTGCAATTTGTATTGCCACAATGACTTAATGTGGTGAATCCTTGTAAGAGATAGGAGGCAATGTCTGTAATCTCATTTCCATTGCTTTCGAAGACTTTAATTTTAACTAATGCTGAGAAATGTTTGCTGAAAGCAAACTTGCTCATGCATTCATTTTACAAATGTCTTTTTATTTTTCACCATCAGCTGAGTTGACATTTTACCACTCTATACATTTGTGAAGAATGCTGGCAAAGGAATGTGCATGCTCCAAGACATTTCCCCACTCTAGTATTAGTCTGTGCAATGACCCTAAGCAAATCTGAGTTTAGCTGAATCTGTCTTTAAATTATTTGCATGATAATTTTGAATTATGCTCAGCATGATGGAATAGAAAAGATGATTGCTGAAGTATCAAGTCCAGCCTGGTTATGTAGTAAGATTCTGTCTCATCCCTTCCCCCAAAATAACAACAATGATGACAGAATAGGTAAGCAAATAACTAGTATTATGGACTATACTATATTAACTGAAGACAATATCTGTTAACTACTGAGTATTCCTACAATTTAACATAAACTCTAAACGAGAAAGACAGATGGAGAAAGAAGCATGGGAATGTAAAATCAAAGGGAGAGGAGAGAAGAATACAGGATAGGCTAGGAGAAGAGAGGAGAAAGGAGAAAAGAGGCAGGGAGAGGTGACATGAGGCAGGGTGGGGTAAGCGAGGCAGGGTAGGGGGTAGAGTGGGGCTAGGTGAGGTCATGCAAGGCCAGCTGAAGGTATAATAGGGATGGAGGGGTAGAAGAGGAGGGAATTGGAAGGGAGCACAAAGGAAAGGAGAGAGAAGTTAACATGAAGACAAAAATTTAGAGATTACATTGCAAATTTGCCTTCCAAGTTTTAGGTTTTACAACTGATCATTATATTCTATTTACATAAGATCTGGTCCTTTTAGCTGCCTAGATGGTTTTGAAAGCTTGACCATAAACATTGAAGCTTCATTTAAGTAAATAATGCACTACTACTTAATATTGTACTTGATTATGTGAGTAGGAGATCTCTGAAAAAGATATCATCATTGAAAATCTAGCAAGCCACCATAGAAAAACATGATGAATTTAACAAGAAAATTTCAGGCTTAGAGTCAAAATTATCTTGACCAATCTTTAGTTCCCTATCATAGTTATTTACAGCAAAGCAATTTATCTAAACTAACATCTACATGGAATTACTAGCTGTACCTTTTAAAATTTACTGCTTAATTGATCCAGACTCTTACTCCTATCAAGCCTAAATCTCAGAGTGAAATGTATGTATGTATGAATAGATGGATGGATGACAAATAACTAGAAAAATGTTCTCTGTTTCTGTCATAACACACCTTACTGAAGTCTTAATGTCATACATGGTAAATACATTGATTTCACAGATGCTTTTGTTTTGTTGCTAGTAAAAGTTCATAGCATAGAGCAGTAGCTCCAGAAAACCTGAATTTATCATCCCAGCTATGGTCACTGAGACTAGTGTCAGAATAAATTACCTTTGATTTCCTATGATGCAAAAGTTGGGTTTTTTGTGTAGTGTTAAAAATCCAGTTAGTTCATATTAATTAGGATATTGTCGTAAACAGGATGTCCTTCAATTTGAATGTAATTCTATATATTTTCCCTCAGATCCATGTATATTATATACATACATACTTATAAATTATATATATTTCATATATTTATATATTACTAAAGTATTTGCAAATAATAAGTTATTTTAAAATTTTCTTCAGTATTTAATATGGATTCTGAATAAGGGAGATACGATGAAATCACCAGTTGACATGCCAATGTAGACAAAGGGAATTCGCTAAAGTTTTGTTCCTAGAAAAACAGTTACAACCAGGTATTGGTTCCTGAGAAGGTGGAAATTGGTTTCCTCCAGGTATCTACACCCACCCAGGCTGTCCAATCTCAAGCAGTCGGTAACGAACATTTGTATATACAGGCTACATTAAATGCAATCAGGAGGTTGTATATATATGGATATACACATGCAAAAATACAGCAGTTCATGAAGTGGTCATGAATTTAAGAAAGAGTTGGAGAGAGGGAATGGAAGAAATTAGAAGGAAATGGAGGGCTTTAAGGAATAGTCACTTAAACACAATGGCACTAATGTTATAGAAGTAACCAACCCTTTTCTGTTTCCACTATTGAAATCTATAGCTGGTACCAATATTGAGCCAAGAACGTGTGGCTATTATAGACAGGAGGAGAGGAGGGGATGGAAACAACAACAAATAGGAACCTATAAGCTTGTCTGTGCTAAATTCAACTCATTCCTAATGATTATTGTTACAAATGTGTGTCAGTTCATCACCCAGAAAGAAATTTCATTTTGCCCTAGAAGCTATGTACTGAGAACTAGCTATGGTGCAAAGAATAAGAGATTGCAAATGCTCATCTACAAATAGGACATTTATAGTAGAATGACCCCTTCTAGGTCTCAGCAAGCATTGTGAAGACAAGAGGAAATACTGGAAGATCTGGATGAGTGTGGTGATTACCAGAAAACTGTTTTCTAGACATGCCAGGGCAATTGCACATCGGAACTCACAGAGCTTGTGACAGCGTACACAAGGTGTGGGAGAGACTCAAGTCAGAAAAAACTCCAGCATGGAAAGAGAGAGGTGAGTAAGAAATCATCTTACAGATTGGATCCTGGTATATGTACCACACTTCACTGAACAGTCACTTGTTCAAAACTATAGGGCAACACAAGAAGTGCTTGACTATTTTAAATAGGAAACATAGTTGGACGGTTGATTGGGAAGGTTGGTGGGTGGATCTTTGAAGAGTATGGTGAAGAGTGCATATGATCAAAATGCATTAGGTAAAATTAGCAAAGAACTAATGAAATGAGGAAAAATAATCATAAAATAAAATTAAAATATACAGCAAATCACACAGATGAATACATTCAAATTAGTAAATTTAACCTCACGAAATAATTTTGAAGTGGGAAGATTATATTTAAATTATCAACCTATGTCTTTATAAAATACTACTTTAAAGGTAGCAGAAGCAGTTCTACAGCACACACTCATGCACAGTGAGTGGATAGCTGAGGTAGAAGTAACAGCCAGTAAGAACTGTGTGAAGATATGAAAATGTACTAAGAATAGGAAAGGCCAAACAGATGGTGTAGAAACATTACTGACTGGCACTGTATGGCAGAAAACTCCAAGAGAATAAACACAAGATATCATGTAACTTTCTAGTAATTGTAGAAATGCAAATTAAAACCTCTTGAAGTACATTTTCTGTTAGCTGGTTGGTATAAATTTTAATTCCCATTATACATTTTGGCAATAAATTAGAAGTTTTTGACTTTAGGGAGAGTAAACACTATTGTGATAGTGGGAAAAGAGATGATTTAAAATGATAATAATCATTCCATTGATAGTTACAGATAATTACAATGAAATGATTACTTAGATAGGTCCATATCACAGTAAATTTAAAACATTTATTAAATATTTAATAAATTTTGTTTTTATCCTTTAAAATGAAAAATATACAGCTACAAACTTTCTAATACGCAGGTAAATTAATTTAGAGGAAACAACCACATAGCATTGCACAACTCCAGAAGTCCTACTTTGCCTATTGGCTGGAGAAGATGGAGGAGAGTTCCAGAGACCTCTTGCTGATTTCCTAGAGAAATCTCTGAAATAACAAGCCAGGGAAGAATCTCCACTCTTAATCCAGACAAATTATAGACTGATTTCTCTAATTGTCAGATGAAAACAACAATCAGATTAAGTATGAGCCCCTCGCTTTGCCTGTTGGAATCAATTAACAAAGATCACTCGATCAATCAAATGCCCACAACAGCCAACAGAGCTCTTCATTTTCTTTAAAAGTATTTATGACATTAGAATAAGCAGTAAAGTTTGAAATGCGTGGCATTCTTTTCTTTTATAACAGAATGAGCCATGCTATTAAACCACTTCTAAATTAAACGCGAAAGGCAAAGCTGTACTAGATGGGTAACTGCATTCCACTCTACAGGTGCTTTCCTCATGAAGAGACAATTTACATTGCTGGGAAGATGGAAAATGACAGAAAGGCACAGGGTAGTTGGTTTGGGAGGGCTCACTCAGCGGTCACCAACATTGTGACATTTGGAATGTTGATGAATCCTCTTTCTCTAACTAAAATAAATTAGTTTCCTTATTTTGACATTTTATGATTCTAAAAGATTATACCTTTTTACATTTTTATATTGAAAAATAGGTTTTTCTATACATAATACATCCTGATTAGAGTTTTCCCTGTCTCTACCCATCATATTTCCCTCTCTACCTCCTCTCTTACCAGATCTACCACACTTTTCTCCCATTATAAAACAAACTAGCTTCAAAGGGATTATACTGTACTATAATATAAGAATATAATAAAGATAAAACAAAAACTAACACATCCAAATGTGACATAACTAATATAGCCAAGAAAGGTCACAAGTTCTGGGAATTAAAAAGCACATTGGAAATAATTGCTAAAGATCAATTAGCAGTGACCATTGTTTTTTCATTATCTACCACATTTGAATGTTGTTTCTTTCTGTGTTAGCATACTATGGATCAGTGAGTATGGTAAAATAATCATTTCAAAAAACATGAATATTTATGAATTTATGCATTTATGAATACATGCATGCATTGTGTGTGTGTTGGTGGTGTGTATGTGGTGATAAAATATATTACAAATAAGAAATTACTCTTTCTCATATGTTTAAAAATATTTTAAAGGTACTGTTAGGGAATATTTTTAACTTTTTGAGCTAGCAGACAGAGATACTTACTCCTTTATACTCTTTTGGTTTAATGAATTACAAATAATTATATATAATTTTTTCCTATGATTTTTGTTATTTTTACATTTTTTAAGTTTTTTAATGACATAACATTTTTACTGTATTTTGATACTATATAATATGGTAAGTTATAACTTGAATATTTCATTTGTCACATAATACTATATATATATGGCATAATGAAATACTAACTATATAGATATATGGTATAATGAAATTATAATCAAGCATTAATGAAAATTGAATAAATCATGGTGACTCTCATTTATATTTGATATATTGACTGTTAGTCTAGCCTTTAATGGTTAATATTCTTTACATGACTAATTACTATTTATTTAAATACAGTTTAAACAATAATAGTTTCTTGCATTCAATAGTGGGATTAAGTGACTAAAATTCATGACCACATACACATACACACACACACTATATATATAACACCTGCACATATATGCTTGTTTTTTTATTGTTTTTTCAAGATAGGGTTGCTTTACGTATCCTTGACTGTCTTAGAACTAGTTCCACAGAACTGGCTTGCCTGGAAATCAAAGAGACTCTTTTGCTTCTCCCTCTCTATTGTTGGGATTAAACACATAAGTCAACATTGCTCACTTGCGCAAAATCAGTGTACATATATAACATACCAAAGTCAAGGAGAAGAAAATTAGAGCACAGTTACTCACTATATATACATGTGTGTGTATAGTGTTCATATATATATGAGCACAAATGCATTTTATCAATTCAATGTCTTTTATAGATATTATATTTACCAAGTATAAGTATATTATATACACTTATAATTTACTATAATATATTTGAATTAATTTTTAATCATTTGTAACAAAAACATAGAATTTTTCCTTGTATTTTATAGATAGGAAAAATGATGTGTCTGGGACTTTAGATAATCCCTAAGAATACAATATTGGTAAGTCTCAGCGTTGGTAAGAAATGAAGAATTTGACAGCAAAGATACTGGGTGTTAGAAGCAGGTATTATTGAGAATGGAGGGATTTTCCAGGTTATTTTATCATTTTCATGGCTGTCAAAAGCCAAGCCTGAAGTTTTCATGTCTTATTTCTATTAAAATTTGAACACAAATTCCTCTGTGCCTGCACTTCCTATTTTGCAAAAGGATAAAGGGCTTCAAAAAATAACAAGCAGTAAAAAGACAAACAAAAGAAAGTGATGTGGTTATAAATAAGAAGATATATATACTTTCGGCAGACCCCTCACTGGAATAAAGATAATCACGATCATGAGCTGCTGGGTGACTTCTTAAAAGTGGTATTTCTCAAGAACCCCGTTTTCCATCTTCAGGAATTTGAAGGCAGTGCTGTGCGCTGCATCTAGGTATGAGAGGTGCTGTAGACAGAGCACTCGTGTGATGTGCTTTTCCTGCAAGCTCAGCTGTGGCTGAGACACTACTGCAAAGCCTTGAAGACGGTGTCACTGCAGGAGAGGAGAAAGGCCAACTTTTAGAAGTATTGCTAAGCGAACCACACTGTTACTTAATGTTCACCTGAAAAAACAAATATAGAACTAACTTGTTTTTCATTAAATTCAGTAGCTGCCCCTTCAGCAAGTGCTGTCCTAATCAACAGTTCCAACGCGCAGGTACCAGCAGTGTTTTGGCAGCACTGGCAGCCAGGCAGGAATCCTATTGCCTTAGGCACCAGCTCTATAAGGCTGCTAAACATTACCTAGATCTCCATCCCTCTATAGAACTCAGATCTCAAAAGTTGAGGTGAAATTCTGCTAGCTTGGAGGGGGTGAATACTGAGTAGCTAAGCTTCTCTCTTAGCTAATGTCTCCCCCTTAAGCTCAACTCCCACTTAAGAATCCTAACTACACATGGCTACACCCTACCACTTCGTGTTAGTTAGGTGCTGACTCAGCCTCCTGACCCCAGGTTAATTTTATTTAATCAAACAACTGCAGCATATCTTTATTCCATTTGTCAAACGTTTCACAGCGTAAACAAATACAACATAACTTAAATTAATATTCCACAACATAAAACCATGTAGAGATAGACATTGTTGTTAGTTGTTAATGGACTTCAGTTCATCCTAAAGGAAACAATTATGCATGAATCACAGAATTAAACACAAATCTCGGTAGGCATAAGTATCTCTAGGAACTAGAAAGAACTGGCCACCCAAGATTTCCAAAACCTTCTCTTCCCAGATACCTCTAGAAAATATGCCTCTCTCCATGTTTCTGAAGTGAACAGAAACAGGGAAGAAGCTGGTGTGGTAGGCAGTTACCAAAGAGATGGGATTTCTCATCTATTAATCGATCTTACATGTTATTATATTGTCCTTATTATATAATCTTATATTGACCTCTACAAACATATACTTGCGGAAGTCAATGCTCAATATCAGATGTCTTTTTTGATCACCAGCTACCTTTTTTTTTCAGACAGGGTCTTCCTTAATTTGGAGTTTATCAATTTATATAGGCTGATTAGTCTATGAGCATCTACCTGTAACTACTCATAAAGCCCAATTACAGGGTTAAAAGACATAGATAATGGGTCTAAAATTATATTTTTAAATATTTTAACTACTTCTAAGAATCATTTAGAATCTAATCCTTGTAACTAGAAGGTGAAATATGACAATATATAATAGTTAAATACATTTTCCCCATAGTTATTTCCCTAGGATTTTCTGTGTATAATCAGTTGATAACTTGAAGAATGTGATATAAAGTTTAGTTTTTGATTTAAAATCTGAAGTATGAGGAGTAGTCATGGTTTAATAGATTCAGAATACTTCGGTAAAAGAGAGATCACACTTTAACTGGCACCTTTACTCTTCGTGTGAGAAATGGTGGTAGAACTGTATATGCCAAGAACTTCAAAGATTCTTATGCTAGAGAGAAATAAAAACACTTTCATTGTTGTGAATAAAGACAATGTTAGCTCAAATGATGCATCTGCACAGGAAAATTCAGGATTTTAAAATACGCCTTTGCAGATTCAAAAAGTTTATCTGAAATTTTGTTTAAAAAAGTAAAGAATGTGAGGTTGGGTCATGGGTGCTAGGTCCCAGAAAGATGATTGCTTTAACTAAATAAGACAGATTATTTTATAGGAAAATGTTGATAGCATATGAAATTTTAGAAAAGTAATTATATTTTCAGGCATTAATAATAGAATGTTCATATTTCAAAGGAGAAATCTCTGACCTATATTTTTATATGTACAGTTTATGTTTGATATGGATTATGGACTGAGAAATAAATTATCTATTTTGAGAATTTAGGTTTATTCATAAACAATTTCCAATTTCTGTTACATCACTTAAGACACATCAGGATAGTTCATAATTTGAGGAAAATTAGAGCAATCCATTGATTGTTCATAATGAAAGAACTCTGTCCTAATCATTCATAGAAAGACTGTGTTTTTCAAACACATTGATTTTAACAGTTGTGTATCATAGTTATCAGAAAACCTAAGAATACGCTGATTTGAATCATGGCATACCACCCTGAATGTGCCCAATCTCATCAGTTTTTCTTTTATAACAGCCAAGCTAACTATAGTAGAATAGGCTCCTGTTTTTTTTTTTCCCTGGCTTTGATCTCTTCTTATTTGTTTCAGAATCTGTCACTCTCCAGGTTTCAAGCCACATCATACACTTTTAATTATAACCCTAACTTTATCTATGTATAATTACAGAATCCAGGATGGTACACGATGAACACAGGTAAGTAATCTCTACTCTATGATCCATTCTGAATCTCTGTGTCATTAATCACATTCACTAAGGTTCCATTCATGTTAACAGGCAGTGTGTTATGGTATGGGAAGTCCTTCAGCAAATGTGTTTCTTTTATTGGTTAATGAATAAAGCTGTTTCAGCCAGTGGTTTAGCAGAATA